>PVKA01009920.1:0-66399 GCA_004027165.1 Ctenomys sociabilis
AAAAAAAAAAAAAAGAATCAGAGTATAAAAAGCCCAAAGTTCTATCAGCATTTACTTGTACAAAATAATTGTGCCAGTAGGTAGCTTCCATAGTTTCTCAATTTTTATCCTTTGCCTTTTATCCTGTTTCTAATAAAAGTGATGCTTATTGTTGAATATTAAAGAGAATCTATGTACATACAGTAAAATGTATAAAATATAAAATGATGAAAGTAGAAATAGTAGTGACAATGATCATGGAATAAAAGCAAAATAATTCTTTAACTGTTTCTCCATTTATCTTTGGATCCTATTCATATCTCTTTTCTCTCCTCTAGACGTATATCTCCCCACTGCCACCATTTAATAATTCTCAAACACTAATCCAGCTGCATTGATGAAAACCCTAACATTTAAAAACATCAGTGAAGACAGATTACAAGACAATGCTCTGAATACTTAAACTGCAATTTAATGACTTATCAACTTACCTTTCTTCAGAATTATCAATCTCTTGTTTTTTATTTGTTTGTTTGTTTAGATTGGTTTGGTTTGCTCTGGGGGTGGGGGATAGGGACTGGTACCAGGAACTGAACTCAGGATCTTCGGCTTTCGGGCAGGCACTTGAATGGCTGAGCCCTAGCCCAGCCCTTGGAGTTATCAGCCTACCTTTTTTCCTCAAGTGCTTTCTCTACACAATTGCTGTTAGGTGACTTACTTCCCAAAAAAGTCCCGTAATTCATTTCTGCTATGCTTGTACCCCTGATATTTTCTTTTTTCGGATTGTTCTTTCTCTTCACAGAGTTTACTTCCATTTTCCTAGGGAATATATGGGTCCTTCCACACTTCTCCAAGGTGTGGCTTTTTCTACACCCAGCTCCCACAGTGTGGCATCTCTTTGTACAACCATGCTCTCTGATCACTACGTTGTAGCTTCTCCATTTGCTTCAGCTTCTTCTTATTCTGCTAGACTGGAGTGGGCTAAGCTTGGAAATGAAGCAGTAAATAGGAGCGTTTCATGCATTCATCAGTTTAGACCAAGCACTCATGTGCCAAGAAAGATGTTTGGTAATGATAGCTGAGACCAAAGTAGTTTCAGTTGGCTGAGATTTTGAAAGTTAGTAGGAGGAAAGGCCATGGTGGTAGACCATCCCTCTCTGCCATTACATGTGTCATGAGCCACGGGCCACGGTTTCCCTTTAGGAAGAGACACAGTTTCAGACTCTTTAGGATATATGGCACACAAGAAAAAAACAGCATGCTTTGCTTTAAAAGTTATGAATTCTAAAAACAGTAGGAACGTATGAATTTTGTGTCCTACAAGCAGTTGTATTTGTATGCTCATTTCAAAAAAGAGAAAGGTTGGCGTGCCCTTCCCTCCACAGCCAGAGTTCTCTTCCTAGTTCTTGCTTTAGCCTACCACTTTCCCAATAGCAGTCACCAGTCCCCAGCCTCCCTTCTCATCACCATCTAATCAGGGCAGAGGTGTCTCTTTCATTCGCAGTCACTTTCATTTATTGTTGACTTCAATTCCCACATAACTTTCTTGTTTCGACCACTGTTCCTTCACCACTACTACCTTTACCTTGAACATCTGCTTATTCAGCAGTCTGCCTTTTCAGTTCTCAGCTCCCCTCAGAACCTCTGCTTCCCCACCCACACCCATGTCAGTCTCCGTACATGGATACTTTATCCACGTAATCTCCATCGACCATCCCATCTCCTAAAGCTCAGCTTCAGAACCTAATTCCTGGCTACTACTTCCTTTCCTTCTAGATTTCTTTCCTTGGTGTGGGACTGCAGCTCTGATAGGATCAGATCCATATGTCCAGCGACCACCTGCAACAGAAAAAATCGAGGAACTGGGATTGTATTTAATGGATTTAAGGAGAAGGCCTTTGCAGAGGTCTCGTTGAGGGACAGAACGGATAGGGCCCAGTCTGTGGCAGCAAAAAAGAAAGAAAGTCCTTGGGCTTCAGATATACTTTGAAGACTGAGCTGATGGAAGTTGGTGATGAGAGGGTAGCTCAGGAAAAAAGAAGAGAGAGTCAAGAATTACATTATGTTTTTTTTTTTTTTTTTTTTTTTTTTTTTTTTTTTTTTTTTTTTTTTTTTTTTTTTTTTTTTTTTTTTTTTTTGTCTTTTTGAGACAGGGTCTCACTATGTAGTTCAGGCTGGCCTTAAGTTCACTTTGTAGCTCAGGCTGGTCTCAAACTCATAACAATCCTCCTGCCTCAGCCTCCCGAGTGCTGGGATTACAGGCATGCGCTGCCACGCCTGGCTGCACATTATGGATTTTTAACTGGAGTATCTGTATAGTTGATAGTCACTGACCCCAGGAGAAAATGTAAGAGCCCCACTGACTTTTAAGTTTGACATGATATTTCAGGTAAAGTGGAACTAGATCTTACAAAATCTCTAGGAACAAATAATACAAATATATGTATGCTAAGAGATAAGCATAGCTTTACATAGTTTTTGTAACTATCCTTTTAACAA
Organism: Ctenomys sociabilis; assembly: GCA_004027165.1. Taxonomy (NCBI): domain Eukaryota; kingdom Metazoa; phylum Chordata; class Mammalia; order Rodentia; family Ctenomyidae; genus Ctenomys; species Ctenomys sociabilis. The sequence goes on from PVKA01009920.1 coordinate 2,479, forward strand.
TGAGTTTTGATTTAAAAAATGTAAAGATGAGGAAAGAGCAGAGGACAGGTCCTAGATTCATGTTTGCTTAGGATTGTAGTTAATGTTTGGATCTGTGGTTTCTGTATAGAGGTTTAAAGATATATCTACTTAATTGGTGAACAATATCAATTATTTCTGTCTTTGTGTAAATAAAGCATCCTTTTATAGCTAGTGTATTTTGGAATATTCTCCTTTTACTTCTTATCTTTTTTTCTTTTTGTGGTACCACGGATTGAACTCAGGGCTTTGTGCTTGCCAGGCAAGCATTTATTCCACTGAGCTCCCTGGCCCCTTGTACTTCTTATCTTATTCCCTGCCCCTTTTCACTTCCTTTGTCAGAGCTCATAATGGTCGAACACAAAAGCCAACTATCGTGTTCATCACTCAGTGCCCCTCTCATAGAGTAATAAATAAAATTACAAAAGTAATAATAACTGCCAGATGAATAGGGCAGGAGTACGTTGGACCAGTATTGACTCCCTCACAATTTTTTTCCCCCTAAAACATGTTCATCTGGATCAAATTTCCAAATACCATCTGCAAAAAATACAACCTTCAGCACATCTCTGACAAAATAAAATAGAAACTACAATAGAACATTCACTCCCAAGCCTTGAAATAGCCCCAACATATCAAAATACCTCCCACAGACTAGAAAAATAAAATACAACCACCCACAGCCCTTCCCACCTCCAGCATGACTCACATGCATTCTCTCTAAGCACACACACGAATAAATCTACCCAGTCAATGATGTTTGTTTTCCTAAAGTCAGTAATAGACTATATGATGGATTCACAATAGGTTGTTCCCATGTGAAAATTTTTACATCATGAATCTGAAATCTTCTTATTCAATTAAAACATTTTTGCATGTGTACTTTATACTGAGATAATCAAGCACAGATGGCAAAGGGTACATGAAATACTTCTTTGGAGAAGATATGACCCCAGCAGTTGGCGATGTTGGCGAAAGCTGGAAAGAAGCAGCAGAAGCAGTGCCAGGGAAGCAAACAACAAAACCCCACCATTTCCTACATAGCTGACTGGTTTTGCTCACTAAACTGCAGCTTAATTTTCTACATTCCTAACTATTTATTGTTGATTCTCTCTTCTTTTCAAGGTTCCAGATGCGAGGTTGATCTGGCTGCAACGTCTGTCGCCCCACTGATGGCCAGGGTTGATTCGCTCCTCTGGCTGCCTGGTGGGTGTCCCCTTCCTCCCTCATGGCTCCAGGTGCGTCCCTCAAGAGGGTGGGGCTTGGTCAAGGATGATGACCACCCTTGAGAGAAGTGGACTATTCCCCAGTCGAGGGTATACGAGTAGCTGCACTCCTCGGCTACAACCTCCAAGCAAGCTCTCAAGATTCCCTTTATGTCCATGATTTCAGCAATAATCTCTATAAGGAAATCTTTAAGTCTTTGGGCTAAACAACAGAATTATTCTTTTGTTAAAATGAAAATCTTGCTATGTTTGAGGCTTCAAACTCCTGAGTTCAAGCAACCTTTCTACAAATGAAACCTCTATAAAGATTGAAATCATGAGGCCCAGTGAGATAGCTCAGAGGACTGACCCTTGCTTAGGTAAGCACGGGGGCCAGGGCCTGATCCCTCGCACCGCATGCCACGTTGATCTCACCCTTGGGCTCAAGGGTGGTGAGACCCTGCACAAAAGGAAAAAAAAGAATGAAATCTTGCATTTTCTTAAGTAAACCTCTTCTCCTTTAATTTATAGGTGTTGGACTGTTTGTCCTCATAGCAAGAAAGTAACTGGAGCAAGGTGGATAAATGTTTGTAGCACATAATATTTACATCCCTCGAACATGCCATCTTTTGAGCCCTTACTATACAGTACATAGTTACGGATGCTGCATATCACCCAATGTTAGCAATTATCATCCATAGATTTCTTTTTAGTAAAGGAAGAAACACATTAGAATTTAAAGAAATTAAATGACTTAATGAGGATAAATCTAGGGAAGATTATTATGGTAAAATTAAATGGAATGTTTTTGATTTCATGACTTTAACAGCTAAGTCACCTAATTCAAATAACTTAGATTGAGGCTTTCTTTCCTAACTTTTTTCATACATTCCAAGTCCCATTGATTATTACATATCCTCATGTTCCATTTCTGCTTCCCTGGTCATACTCCAGCTGTGAAGGACTGCAACAGTAACCACAATTCTTTGCTAATCTTCCCCTCACTAAGTGGGGGACAATTATGCATCTGAACTTTGGGTTGGCTTGAAGTTTACTGTGGCCTAAACCGTGTTCCAAAATAAAACTCTATAATTTCCCAATCTGACTGTCAGGGATTACTATACTCCTGGCCCAGTCTGCTTGCGGGTGGGAACCCATGCTAGAAGAGTGGTCCCAGCTGGGCCATCTGCTTACGGTCAGGTCCTGGAGCAGTGCCAGCCTGCAGCCATGTGAGCAAGCCCATCCAAGCTCGCTGAAGCGTAGCCCACATAGTAGTACTGCCCTATAGGTCCCCCCTGAGCTGTCTGTCACTGCATATAACTCTACGCAATTAGTTACTGTTCTGATCACAATTAAGTGTCATCCTATGAGCCAAAATGTAGATTATTTACTTAATAAGTATCAGTGTTCATCACTCAAGCCCTCTCTTACACAGTAACAAAAATGAGGCTGTGGATACGCTACAGTGACCACTCTGTAAAAGGACAACCTCCTGGAGCTCATATCCTCAGCTTGTGTCTGCTTATTTTGAATCCAGAAATTGAAACTCTCTACAGGAAGCCTGTTGGATAACACACCTGACTCATAACACCCCGCCTCCCTCCTCACCTCCCCCTCTCTCCCTCCTGCCCTTTTTCCCTGCCTCCCCCTCCATATGTGTGCCCTGTGGGCCTTCTATCTGTGCCCAAGGCTTTAAGTAATAAAATCCGTATATCCACCTTCTGTCTCCCTGAATCACTGGAGCTATATTCACCATCTTAAATAGTATAAATTATAACAGCACAAACTGGAAGAATCAAAGATTTTCTGCAACAGAAATAACTGCATAAAAATTTAATAAATCAACTATGTTAAAACACAGTGAGAAAAACGTCTGAATTGATAAAATCTTATATTTAAAATAATAAAACTTTCAAGGAAAGCAAGAACATTTTATTCTGAAATTCTAACAGAAAATTTTATTCTGCATTTCACATGTGAAGGTAGCAAGGTAGCTTAGGGTTTTAAAATAGAGACAGGGTGTTTGACTTTGAAAGAGAATAAAATTTATACTTTGTTTATATTTAGGGAGAGGGCTGGTTTCTAGCTCTGAGCTCCTGACTGAAGAGAACTAAGCAACAAACCTTCCACCCCTTGAAAGCAAATTGAAGGATTTTTTTTTTGGCAGGCTCAGGATGCCTTAAGGGCAGATCTAGTAAGGCATGAGGATCTGGGGATTGAACCACAGAGTCCTGACGCTGACTGTGTTGCTTAAACAGGCACTTAAACAACTGAGCTAACGGGCAGGGCCCCTTTGAAAGCAAATTGAAATGAAACAATGTCAAAGAGCCCACAGATGTTAAGAGGGTTCAAATTAAGTTCCAGGTAACTATTGGTCCATTAAATGTTCACTGCTGAAAATCAAAGGACAAGGTGTCATGCACTTTAGAAAACTAATTACTTTCATAAAGACAATAATTGTGCTTTGCTAAACATTCTTATTGAGATAACACAACTCATTTGTGCTAAGTAATCTGTTCCCAGTACAGAGCACTAAGAATTAATGGATTCTAGCATCTGACAATTGATCAAAAATAAATGAAATTAACATAAATGATGTTTACATAAATATACCTAAGTCAGCAGACTTTATATAAATCTGTGAAGACACTAACTACACTCTCTATTTAGAATTCTTTCTTTTATTTAATTTTAATTTTAATTTTTTTTTTTGTCTTTTTTGAGACAAGGTCTCACTATGCAGTTCAGGCTGGCCTTAAGCTCACTTTGTAGCACAGGTTGGTCTCGAACTCACAACAATCCTCCTGCCTCAGCTTCCTGAGTGCTGGGATTACAGGCATGCGCCACCACGCCCAGCTTTAGAATTCTTTATTTCAAAAGTAAGGTAAGTTAATAAGGTCCTATAAATTGTTTCTCATAATTGTATTTATCATAGTATAATATTTATTATAAGGAAATTAATATTTATACAAAGGTAATCATAAGCAATCATTTGCAATTCTTAGCATTTTGCAAGGAATTTTTGTGTCATGAAATATGAATAATTGAAATTCTTTTTAAGTTCGTTCCATATTGGGGCTGGGTACTTGGCCAGTCATCAGAAAAAGTACATTGTCTACACTGATATTTTAATATGATATAAATTTAAAATATTTTGAAACTTCTACCGTTTACATTTGACACCCATTCCGCGATATGGCGAGGCGAGTGCTCCCACAAGGGGGCGCTCGTGACTTAAAAAAAATCCCAACAGCGAGCAGCTTTGCTCAGTATTTTCTGGGCTCAATGACATGGTGCAGCCTGGAGCACATCACAGGACTTCACAAAAGCATCAGGTGCATCCGTGACTCGCAATTCATTTGCATTTCGGTTTTATTGTCAAAACTGCTAGTATTCAAGGAAATTTTAGCAGTGACTTCAGGTTTCGAAAATTTAGATGCTTTAAAAGTTCAGGTGTGAAATTTGAGTAAGAAAGTGAATTGTGGAGATAAATAAAAGCATCGTGGGGGAGACAGAAGACAAGTTTGGCCAGAATGGAATTAAACAACCTAGAAAGTGACATGACCCTGGAAACACATAAGCCATTTTATATGCTTCTAAGAGTTGAAGTCATTTCAGTGACTGGAGTGGAAAACAAAACTAGATAGATAGATGATAGATAGATAGATAGATAGATAGATAGATAGATAGATAGATAGATAGATAGATAGAGATAGATTGATAGATTGATAGACTGATTGACTAATAGAGACTTTTTTAATGTTCCTGGCACAGGGTCTCATTACACAGATTGGACTCCTAGTGATTCCCATTTTTAGACTCCCCAGCCCTGGGAGTCAGGGGTCAGGGCTGGCGCAGCATGTGTTGCCCGGGGATCGAATGCCAGTGTGAAAAAGACTTCTAGAGAGAAGAAAGTGTTTAATGGTAGAGATATTATTTTCAAAATCTGATTTCCTGGGGCTAGGGATATAGCTTGGTGGGATAAGCACCTGCCTGGCAAGTGCAAGGTCCTGAGTTTGATCCTTTGTACCGCCAAAAAAATAATCTGATTTCCTGACTACTAGGTAAGAGCCTGGGATGAAGAATTTCTTAATTCTTTCAATCTATTCAGGCTCCAGAGTGTTATAGCTTGCTGTACCAATGTCTGTGTAGCACTTGATTCAAAATGTGGCATTATTGGGCTGGCCAGATAGCTCAGTGGACTAAAGCGCCTGCTTACACAGGCTCAGGGACAGGGCTTCAATCCCTGGCATAACATGCAGCCCCTCCTCCCCGGCACGCTGAGACAACCATAGAGACTGAGTATGGTGGTGTGTACCTGTAATCCCAGTGCTTGGGAGGCTGAAAACAAGAGAATCACTGTAAGTCTGATCTGTTCAGTGAGACCCTGTAGACCTTGTACAAAATACATTTTAAAAAATTGGCATTATTTATATCATCACTCAGCCCCAAGCTAATTATTTGTCTGGTAACCAACTAAAATAAGAATATGCTAAAATATTGAAACAAAAAATTAAGTTCTGTGAGGAGTTCTATTTCCATTTAAGTTATGGAAAGGGTTAAATAAACATCACTCCTATAAATGAAAAAGACTCAGATCATCTAAGAAATTTTTTCCTTTTAATAATAACACTGTCAAGGGTTGAAGGCTCAAGACATTCAGATGAAAAAGTGCAACGGAGGGCTTGGGGAGATAGCTCAGCACAACAGCCTGCCTGGCAAGTTTCAGGTTCCAAGTTCGATCCCCAGTGCTGCATGCCATGCCAGCCCCAGAACCCCAGGGGTGGTGGTGCACCCCTGTAATCCCAGCACTGGGGAGGCTGAGATAGGAGGATCAGTATGAGTCTGAGTTACATAGCAAGACTCTGTACAAACAAATTAATTAAGTAATTACACAAATTCTTCTGAGCAAAGACAGGATATAGTAAGACAAGTTATACAACTGTGAAAGTAGATGAGCAGAAGGCACTTCCTAACTTTACTAATTCTTAAAGATTTATCATGAACTGTCAGAAGTGAGAACTACTGAGAACACTGTACTCGAAGGACATCTGCCCCCACTTGATCCCAGCTTTTCTGTAGGATGGGCTCAGATGTTGACACCAGTGTTTCTACACATGAGGATACAATGCAAAGATAAAGTTTGTCTGTCATGAAGCAAGGGCCGAGAACACTTTAGCATCCAACACCAGCTCATGATGTGATAAGGAAAGCCATCAGCCCATAGGAGAGAAGCAGGAAACCTTCCTGCAAACCCCAGGGTGGCTGGCTGCCAGTGGAGAAGCGACAGGAAAACTTACCACCTCATTCTCTCAGTCAAGAGCAGCTACCACTAGTGGACAGGGAGGAATCTCCACTCAGCATCTGAGAGTAGAGATCCCTTTGCCCTGTCTAACCACAATGATAGGAGCAGGGCTACCAGCATGGGGTAAGTGCAGGATATGATTTATAGAATTTCAAGTCTGAGGCAACTTTTTATTTCCTGGGGGGGGGGCAGAAACCTGAGTGTAGCCTTGATCCACCAGAGCAGGGGCAAGGACCTGAAGAAAGATCCAATCTGAGGCTTGCTACACAGAATCAACTTAGATAGAAACTGCAAGAGTAGACTCAATTCCCATTCTCCCCTGACCCTTACTCCTGCTACAAGCTTAGCAGAACACTTGCCCATCACTACAAAATGCACAAATTACAAGGAGAAATTCTTGTTCTTTTTTATAACACATGCCTGAAGAATTTTCTGAAAGTTGAAGGCAGGACTGGCCACTGAGACAAATCTTCCATTTTCTTTTCTTTCTTTTTTTTTTTTTTGTCTTTTTGAGACAGGGTCTCACTATGCAGTTCAGGCTGGCCTTAAGCTCATTTTGTAGCTCAGGCTGGTCTCGAATTTACAGCAATCCTCCTGCCTCAACCTCCCTAGTGCTGGGATTACAGGCATGTACCACCACACCCAGCCAAATCTTCCATTTTCTGATACTCATACGAAACAGCAAATATAAAGTTGGGAGGATTTCAGGCTGTATCGCTAAAAATGCCTCTAACAGTATTAAAACCCACACCCAGCTCAACTCCTAGCTACTGAATCAATCCCGAAAATTAATTAATATTCACAAATATAAACATTATCTACCTTAGCTTCTTAGAGGCTGGTTTTGTTACTGCTCTTCACACAATGCTTGGTACTCAATTACTAATTGCAAAATTATACAACATACAAAAAGACAGTAAAAAAATCCTAGTGGAAAACAATAAAATAAATCACTATTATTGAAATATTGATGGAACTAGTAAAAGAATAAGAAGCAGAGAGAACAGATGAGCAAATGGAAACCTTAAACCTAGAAAACAAAATGGAAATGCTAGAAATCAAAAGATATGTACACCTAAACATTTGTTGGTAGGCTTAGTAACAGACCAGTCGTAGTAGAGGGAAGAATCAGTGACCCTGAAGATAAGTTGATAGAATTTACTGGCACTAACAAATAGATGAAAAGGTAGATAAATTAATGTCACATTTATTTAAGCAAAAATCTTAGATAGGACTAAAGAACGCAAATTACAATAGGAAATGTACAGATGAACTGAGCTTGGCTAAAGTTTCAGTTGTCAGACCAGGTATGGTAGCACACAGCTGGGATCTCAGCCCTGTGGGATGCTAAGCTCCCCATGCCAGCTCAGCCTGGGGGTACACTGAGATGGCGATAGAGAGTGGGCATGGTGGTGTGCGCCTGTGATCCCAGCACTTGGGAGGCTGGAAACAGGAGGACCACTACAAGTCCGAGCTATGTAGTGAGACCCTGTAGACATTGTACTAAATACATTTAAATAAATAAATAAATAAGTAAACAAACAAATAAATGCAAGCTCAGTCCTGGAAATTTAGTAAGACTCTGTCTCAAAAAAATTTTTTATGCCAGGTGTGGTGGCACATGCCTGTAATCCCAGCACTCGAGAAGCTGAGGCAGAAGGATTGTTATGAGTTCTAGACCAGCCTGAGCTACAAAGTGAGCTTAAGGCCACTATTTCAATGAAATAGGTGGAAATGTTTTCACAGAAGACAAATGAAAGAGTCAGAGCTGAGGAGCTGTTCCAGGGAACTTCCCATACAAGTTTAAGAAATCTGGCAATGTAGAAAGAGCTTTAAATCCAGACTCAAAGAGTAATATAGTCCCACAAAACAGAGTTCAATGTGAGCACACCTGAAAGCAGAGGAAAAGTAGTTAATAGAAGGGAAGAGACTGCTGTATGGAAAATGAAATGGATATACAAAAGTCAAATGTCTCCGAGGTCCTGGGAAAGTAAGGAGAGCAACTATCCAGGTAAAAGCCAAGATAGGAAAAAGCAATTCATTAAGGTGACAGCAGAGACTCACTTCTGCTATAGCATGAAACATTGGAAAACTTGTTTTTTTTTTTGTCAAAAACACTTCTGAGTGGATATTTGAAAGTCATTGTATTCGCCTTACACCGCATGACTAGAACTGGGAAATGCTGTTTGCTTTTCTCGCCACCATTGTCATTCTTCTCCCACTCACTCCCCTGGATTCTTTCTCTCAAAGGCCAACTTCTCAGGGCATGTGATGCTCAAAGTATTAACTGTAGTCACCAGTTTTTACTACAAGTCCGTACTTAAAGGAAAACTGCAGGTGTGTCTTTCTAGATGAGAAAACCAATGTTCTGCGCACGCAATAACTAAAATCGCAGAGATAGGAAGTGATAATGTTGGGATTAAATCTTCCAGTCATTTCTTCAGCTACATACTTGTTTTACATGAGCACCGTATTGAATAATTATTCTCTATGTTTCCTTTCTCCAAAGAAACTGGAGTCTGTCATTTCTCTTTGAGTGTGCTAACTCCTTTTAATTAATTGTGAAAAGAAGCTCCAATTTTTATCAGTCACAATGAAACCATTGGTCTTAATTTCATTTCTCCCACTAACAAGTTATGATGATAAAGTAATGTGCTCTTTTTTATTTCTTAATTGTAGATTAAAGTACACAGTGGAACAGCCTCTAGTCCCCATTACTACAATTCTAACAGTCGGGAAAGACCGGTTCTCCTTTGTGAATGAGCCAAGTTTGGAATTCACTATATTATCATATAGTCCTTACTTTTCACCTGGATTTTACATATGGTCACTAGTTTTTAAAGTTATACTGCACAAACTGGTTATAAAAATAAGAACAAAATTTAATTATGGCTAATAAGCTATTATAAGGCTAATGAAGCTAACAAGAACGATGGCCTTAAGACGTTACTAGCAATTGGCTTTGTAATTCCATTTTCATCTCAATTTAAATAATAAATAATAGCATACAAACTAAAGACACAGAAGTTTCAGAAACTTACACTGGGGAACATGTTTCCCAAAATGTTAGAGGGTGCTGTGGCTTATGTCCAGACGTCCTTCCAAAGCCTCATGTGGTCATAGGTGGGGCTTTTTGAAGATGGCTGGATTCAGGGTATGAAATGTGTATGACACTGGGATTGAAAGTGTGGATAACAGAATCCACACTCCAGGCGAGGGTGGCACTAGTCAGTAAGCTTGCATCCTGGATGGCATATCAGAAGAATAGATTTTGAAAGGCAGACTGCTGCCGCTGCCAAGGCTGCTGCCCCCTGCCTGCCAGACCATGGGCCGTTTCTCCTCTCCTGCCCCTCTTCTGCTCCCCCGCCTCAAAACCAGTTGACTGTGGGCTGAAATAAACCTTTCCTCCTTTAACTTTGAGTGTCATGGTATTTTTGTCCCTGCAGTGAAGAAAAGTAACCAAGACAGAAGGTAAGCCCTGAATTCAGTCATTATGTCGAAAAAAAATCTTGCTTTATATAAAAATAAATCAGTGGGGAAATATGTCTTGGATCCAAATTTCCTTCTTCTCTTCCTTCGAATAAAACATTAATAACTCTTTTCTCCTGACAGTTTCTTATTAAGCTTTCTTTGGTGCACATTTTTTTCTCTAAGTCATTTCAATATTGGCTTGGGTTTAGACCTTTCCTCCCTTTCTCCACTCTCTTTCTAAATGACCTCACTATCCTGTGCATACACCCAAGTCACTGAAATTCAAATCTAATTTCAAATAAATAATTCACACATGTCACGTACACAACATTTTCTTTTACTCTCACTGGTAAATCTCTCTTTTACTCTCATGAATATCTATCTGTCCAACATCTCAACCCACAACTTAGGACCATCTTTAGCTTTCTCTCAATAGGCAACTGCAGTCCTTCTGTAAGTCATTGATTCTAACTCTAAAATGTACCACTTTCCTCACATCACCATCTTTAAGCAAGCTTCCCTCATCTCTTTCTGGATTTTTGCACTAGCCTTGTTCCTTGTCAGGCCCTTCTTACATTAATCAGTATCCTACTTCTCTCAATTTTTAATTTTTTATGTATCTAGTACACAGTCTAGAGAATCTACAGGATCTCACTATGTAGATTGGACACATAGTGATCCACCTATTTTCATCCTCCGAAGTGCTGGGATTACAGGTGTGCACCACCATGCCCAGCCTCAATTGCCAACTCAGTGCACCCCAGAGGGCTGACATGGCAAGCCAGGGATCAAACCCCAGTCCCTTTATCTGCCTAAGCAAGCGCTTTAATCCATTGAGCTGGCCCTATCCTCTTAATTTTTAAGAGCTCATTTTAAAACATGAGCCTTACTGTGTAACTCCCTTACATAAAACTCTCCAATGACTTTCCACAGCAATTGAAATAAAATGCAAGTTCCTATGAGCCAACATGATCTGATACATATTATTTAAATATGCTTTCTATGTTTATTTTTATAATTTATATTTATGCATGTTATATGTGCAGACAAGTAATAATGTTTATAATAAAATTAATAAGAATTAGAAAAAAGAACAATACAAAATAAAACCATTTATATTGTTGTGATTAAGATTGTATTGCTACTTTGAACAAAATTGCAATAATTTAGAAAGAAAGGACAGTAAAATTAAAATAATATTTGCCATGTAATTGTACAAACATGTTGCAACTTTCATATACATGTGAGCACATGGGGAATTTACCTTTTTATATCTGACATACCAGACAGGAGTATCATGCATAACTTCACGGACATCTTTTAGTTCTTAATCTTTTTTGTTTATTTAAGACCCTGCACCAAATAAATAAATACTTTGTATACAGGTCAGACTCTTACTGATCCTCCTCTCTCAGCCTCTCCAGCGCTGGGATTACAGGCATGCGCCACCACTCCTGGTTTCAATGGCCCACACATGCAGTACCGGGGATTAAACCCTGGTCCTTGCACTGACATAGTGAGACCCATACCAAATAAATAAATAAACAAACAAATAAATAAAGATTCTTTTAACAAATTAAAAAGTGATGGGAAATACAAAATTCATTCTGAAAAAATAACAGTAAGTCACAATTAAGACTTGTGTTATTTTACTTTTTATCTTTTGAAGTAAAAAATTGGCTTTCTCAAATCATAAAATTTACATAACCTAGAAGCCTTAAGCTCTAAGCCAGTTAACAGTTTGGAAGGTGTAAAACCAGGTCTCAATAGCATCTTTGGGAAATTGAATTTTTTTGAAAAAATTCTATGCTGTGTTTATCCCAATTGCTCAGAAACATTAAAAAGCTGTAAAATGAGAACAGAAAGTACAAAAATACAGAGAGTACAAAACAGAATTATGATTTAATCTGTAAGGAAAAAATTAATACAGCAAAAGAACATTCAGCACTATGTGCTTATCCAGCACAGGGATGGGTTATGTACGGTCTCATTTATTTATCACTCTTATAATACAGAGCTGTTAGTACTTGAAAAAGGAAACATGGAACAAATTAAAAAGTACTAAGATTTATAGGCATCAGCTTTTCTTGGTCATATTTTTAGGGAAGGGTCTACAAGGTTTTCAGGGTCTCACTACTGGATCGGACTCATAGTGATCCACCTGTTTACAGTCTCCGAAGTGATGGGATTCTAGGTGCGCCACCATGCCCAGCCTCAATTGCTGTCTCTGCACGCCCAGGGGACGAGCCAGCCCTGGTATGGAACCCCCAGCCTGGCACCTGCTTGCAGGTGTTTTAATCTGCTGAACTATTTGGCTGGACTGGCATTAGCTTTATAGGTCTTGTAATTCCAAAGCAAAGATTTGGTGGTGGCGGGGGATAAGAAATAAGGAAAATGCTGGATCTCCCCAGTAGCATTCTTGTAATTAAGTGAGAAAGACTTAAACCCTGACACCATTCTGAAACAGCGCAAAACTTTTTCACATTTGCCCTTCAGTAAGTAAAACAATGAACTATGTTCCAGAATGTTTTATGTTGTCCAAGGTTTGGATCATGTTAATTGTTATTATACTTTCTTCCACAATACTTTTATTATTATTAGAATATTGTCTATTTGTTCTTTAAAAAACATCAAGCATGATGAAAAAGTAAGAATCTTAGAATCAAAATATTTTCTTAAAGCAAATTACAAATACTCCACATGGCATCTATTAAGCTGCTTCCCTCCATGGTACAGAGCTTGACACTTCCTGTCATGCTCATGCTTCAGTCACACCAGCAGACTAAGCCCAAGGCTGCAGGCCAGGAGGAATGCGGCACCCCGCTAGACAAGGCCCACACCTCCCAGCCACCAGGTCACAGGCTCGACACGCGCAGCAGAGATATCCCACACTGCTAGTTCTGCAATGGATGGAAAAACTGCAGCTTTCCAAACACCAGGGCTCTGTTTGATAGGCGTGTGAGCGATGCATAATTTGAAGATCCCAGACCTTCAGTTTCAATGGTCCTCTTGGCCTTTTGAAGCTGAGACCAGATGCCTATCCTGGCCTTCCTAGGGCTCCACTGAGAATGTGCTTTCTAGCACTGGCTGATTCTACTCAGTTCCCAATTTCTTCACACTTCAGTGTGTTGAATATTAATGCATTGAAAATTATGACAGAGTGGTACATAATCATCTCTCGGTACAGAAGAAAGACTACTTTAAAAAAAACCCTGTGGATACCAAAATCTTCAGACAAAACCCTTATATAAAAAAGCACATTATTTGTGTATAACTTGCATTCATCTTTTCATATGCTTTAAATCATATCTAGATTACTTGAACTAAGGCAAAGTAAATACTGTGCATTTACTTGGGTTGTTTAAAGACAAGTCACGAGGAAGAAAAATCTGTGAGGCAATTACTTTTAAGAGTACTTGATTTACATTTTGTCCAATCCATACATACACAACTCACAGAAGCAGAGGCCCAACCATGATTAATAAGCATTATTTAATTGTTATACTTCACCAAATTTTAAATTATGTAGTTTCCTTTGTTTTTATTTTCTCAAGCAATATATGTCATAGTTTTACATTGGAAGTTAATATGTGGCCCGATTTTTTTAAATGGGAAACTTGTGACAATGCAGAATATCTTTTAAAACAAATTTTCAAAGACAGATTTAACATTTAACAGATAAAATTTTTCTCTGACAGAAGAGCTTGCTAGGATAGCTATATGATTTATAAGTGTCTACAAATTCTATTTGCTATTATAGTTAACATCATTTCTATATTTAAAGGTATATTTTTAAAAATCAATTTTAAAAGGAATCCACTGTAAAATATCTGAATTCTGCTTGAAAACCATGAGTAAGCAGTTACTTTTTTCATTATTAGCATTGAAAGGGAGACAACTGAGTTTTCAATAAATCTTTATAATATTTACTACGAAAATTGTTAATGCAGAATATCCCTGGAGTTCCTCAAATTTGTTCCTCCTCTATATACAAAGTTTTTTTTCTATATATACAACTTTGCTTACAAAAATATTCCAAAACTGATATAACTTTATACATGCCTTACTACTTGGAATAATACAAACATCACTCATTTCCTAATGCTTTGTCAATAATGTGTTCTCAGAGAAAAAAAACTTAAATTCTGAAATACAGTATTTATAGTTAAGAATCCACTAAGTTAAAGTTTTCCTTTACAATGGTAAACAAATTACTCTATAGCTGTGTATCCTTGTAAGATTCTATTCAGCACTTTCTATAATCTGGTAATGAATCAGAAGTGAAATGATGTTGAATTTCTTAACCAATGAAAATTTTACCATGGAAAGATTTTAGTCATACACTGCAAACATTTCTATGGAAAACATGACTTTAGAAGTGACAATATTTGGTGATGTGTTACATTTTAAAGAAAGGATAATCATGGAAAATTTTAAGTGATTTCAGTTATTTTTACTTTTTTTCTTACTCTGACTTGCAGTTTCTAACTTGGAAAAAATAATTTATTTCAAAGCTTTCTTCTTAAATAACTGAAGTAACAGGGCTACTCTGAACATTTCTCCTGCATATTCAGGCAGGATTATAAAGCTCTACAGAGAACTAATAAAATGACTTTATAACATTGCTCCTGGCAGTATGTTTCAGATAACTCCTCCATAATTGGACACAGTGAATCACTGCATACTGATGAACCCCTAGACAGTATAAGCGTTTGCACACCCTAAAATTTTCATGATGTTTTTCACTTGAAAATAAGTTGTAAGTACAACATTCAATTTTAGATTTGGAATATTATAAAATACCTATTGTCACAGTAAATCCTACAATATAAAATACCTATTGTCACAGTAAATCATACAGAAAGACCCTTTTCTTCTTGTAATATAAATTATGCTGCATTTATAGTGGAAACCTCAGGCTCAGAAGTTGTGTTCCTAGAGACTATTCATTGTTATCTGAGGGGTGAAGGAGATGGGTGGTATTCTGTGTACCATCTCCATTCTGCACTCTTGTCTCCCTGTGTCAGCAGTTGCTTTCAACTACACTACATGCCCATTCAGTCTTCTAGGTGTGGAAACACACTTTCTTAAATGATATTATAAATTAAGTTTTTTAACATGAAAATGATGGATAAGATTTTTGTCACCACTTCCAGAAGTGTAACTTTGTTTTGAGCAAGGAGCAAGTCAATTTAAAAGCGACTGGTCTCTTATTGTGGAATTCTTTTAGCAATCAGTGAGCAGGTGAGGGAAGTGTGTTGAAGCATGTGGATTTATTTTTCTAATGTAGGATCAATAATATGCACAAGCACCGTGCAATGTATGATAGTGAAATTATATCACATTAATAGTCAACTGCAATACCTACATGCAGGGATGGGTATCACTTCTATTTGCGTTTTCTGGATTCACTTGAGTTTTACTGATTAGTGTGCTAATTCCAGGGTAAGTATAAGCAGCTATCTGAAGCCAATGCATTTTTTCTATAGAAACACAAGAAGGCAAAATGTAAAGAAGGCTAACACTACACCATGTTGCTTAGCTCTTCATTAGGAGCAGCTTGATGAAGACATCTTCATGAGACACCCAAGAGTGAGACAGAATTGACAGATTCATAGTCAAAATTTATTTCTTAGCATTTTAATGGAACTCTATTTTCACCTAGATGCCAACATGAAGTACAGCTACAAACTGCTAACACTGAGTTCTCTGTGTTCCTCATCTAGTCTTGCTATGCTAAGTGACAAGCAAACAGTGATAAGAATTTATGTATTGACCATTTGTTAAAATAAATTGAATCTGTCCTATTACTTGAGTTATACACCTGGAATTGGTGTTTGTATTACAAGCTTGAAGTCCCAGGAATGTTGTCTTAACCAATGTTTTCTGGGATCAGACAGAAAGAAATAGTACACTTCAATACTAGAACACCAAACCTCCCATTTAAAATAAGCCATTAAAATTTGAGAATGCATTCCCTAATTTTCTAGATTTCTGAGGTAAGTTAGAAAGAAGCAATGATATCAAGAATCAATACTACTTATAGCACAAATGTAACTTTCTCGGTTACTAGAAAATTCAGAGCAACGCAAATTTTGCACTGTGTTTGAAATGGTAAACTTCATCAGTGTGACACATTAGTAGAACATAAATCATTGACAGACAATGGGGCTTTTATTTCTGATTTTAGTGCTAATACAATGGAGATAAATTTTAATAGGAACTATAGCATTTTGAAAAATATCACACCTCACAGTCTAGTATTTTGTATTAGGTTACTGCAACAGCTATATTTGGAACACATCTACATAGGATAAGTAGTACATTCGCAGCTGTTGCATGATCTAGTGTGTACAAAATTCAGTTCATCAGCACTTGAATTTATTAAAGAGTCTAACTTACCGGTGGATCCGCCCCCTTAGAACCACTCAGCCCTCCTGTCAGGGACTCGATATCCTGAAAAGGGGAAAAGTGTGGATTGTAAAATGCTACTTAAAAGCATGGCCATCCTCAAGCCCCACAGTGTCGTAATGTCATTAGCTGCAAAGTTGAGGCTCGTCAGCTATTTCAAAAGCACTAGCAGACTGTAATGCTATAAAAACAGGCTATCTCATTTTTGTTGTTTTTTTCTCTTGGCAACAAAAAATTAAAATAGATCATATGTAAAGATATAGATACATGCTTGCTTGTAGGAGAGAGAAAAATAAACCCGGTAAATATTTTTAAGATATGCAAAGAAAATGACTACAGACAGGAAAACAAATGTTTCATCATTAATGAGTTCAAGTGAGAGTAGAACAAGAAAAAAGTAATTAAATTTCATCAAAATATTTTAAGAATATTAATCACATGTAAAATGATTAAGCTACAGAATTTTAAAACTATTTCCTTTTAAATTTATTTGTACATATGGGAAATATGAAGCAATATAGGTACATTAGATGTTCTTTCACAATGACAAATTTGTAATTTTGAATAGGTTAATGCAAAAGGTCATGCCTTACAGTTACAGACATTGAAATTAGAATAAATGGAGGAAAGGGTGATGCTGTGATTAACTATGGAGACCATGACAGACCATGACATGTTGGTAAGGACAATTATACTTGGTCCTATCAGTTACAGGATTTATATCAAGATTATCTCTTGTGACTTCTTCAGAAGAAACTATAATTCCAGATATGAAAATAAAACCCTGCACATTTTTAATGTTAACAACCAACTTAATTATAAACCATCTTTCATTCCTCACAAATAAATAAACAAAACAAAACAAGAAAGAAAGTACACACACACACACACAAAAAAAAAAAAAAAAAAAAAAAAAAAAAAAAAAAAAAAAAAAAAAAAAAAAAAAAAAAAAAAAAAAAAAAAAAAAAAAACTACACCTGTCAGTTCAAAGGCTACTGGTTAGAAGTTTGAGGCTACAATGAAGAGTTATACTTCAATTAGAAAGGTTCTTCTTTATGTCCCTGATCAATCTTTTTGCATGCACCTAACTGGTAAGATAGCACTGAAGAACCTGTGAAAATATAGTTGCAGTAAAAAGACATGTTCTTTAACATCTAAGTAAATTATGCCCCTGACAAATAAAATAAAGCATAAATATATATTTATATCAACAAACAAGATAAATATCTGCACTGAATTCAAAGATAAAATATAATTTTAAAATATTTTAGATTTTCAGGAAATGATCTCATAACATTAGCTGGTCAAATAGCAACCATACAATACTAACAGAAAATAAAATAAGCAGCCTATTATACTGTGTGATAAAATCCCTTCTATCTCTGTAGGAAAGTACTAATCATATGAAAGATTACTACTGAGTATATGTAAAATAAAAGAAAATGATGTTAAGTATATAGTGCAATTAAACATCTTTTGTCCCCTATCCTAACAAACACATCCACCTTATATTAACAATAAAACTTGTTTTAGGTTGTTTCTGGTTGTTGTCTTTTTTTTGTTCTGAATTAAGCTTATTGATACATCTTAAATATATATAGTGATCACGTTTGTCATAGGGATTTTGTACCTGTACATGGTAGATTGGAAATGCACTTTGCCCCCATTATCCTACCCACCCTTCAATCCTTTTCCCCCTCCTAATTTACAAAACTTTGTTTCCATTTTTTTTCTCTTTTCTAACTTTTTTCTTTTCTCTTCATATCTTTCATCCTCCCACTTTCCTAGTTCTCCCTTGCAGTTGAGCATTTCCTTCCTATTTCATAACAGCTGGTGTGTATTCTGGTTTCCTTCACACTTTCTGTGTCTCACACCAGAAAAATAGCACAAGATATACACATGTATGTTCAATTTATTTGACTGAAGAGTACGATCTCGAGGTGATTCCGCTTACCTACAACTGTCTCAAGTTTATTCTGCTTTGTGGTTAGTAGTACTCCCTTGTATAACAAATCACACTTTCTTTATCCACTCATCAGTTTATGTGCATTTGATCTGTTTCCAAGATTTAGCTATTATGAACCATACTGGTATAAATATGGGTATGCATATATCATTGTGGTATGATGCTTTTAATTCTTTTGGTATGATACTATGAAGGAAAATACCTGAGTCAAATGAAACCTCTAATCCTAGAGGGTTTTGTCCTGATGTTTTTTTGAGGGGGTGTTGTGCCAGGGATGAAACTCAGGACCTTGCACTTTCTGGGCAGGTGCTTATCCTAAGTATCTCTGCGACCCTGGTCCTACTTTTTTCAGGAATCTCCACACTGATTTTCAGTGTATGCACTAGTGCACACTCTGACCAGTACAGAGAAGGCTGAGTTTTACCCCACAGCCTGACCAACTTCTGTCATTTGGTTGATTTCTTAATGATACTCATTCTTCTAGAGTGAGATGGAATCTCAGCATTGTTTTAATTTGTAGCTCATGAACACCCAATGATGTTGAACATTTTTTCATATATTCATTTGCCATTTTACTTCTCCATCTGAGATGTATTTATTCACATTAGATACTCAGTTTTTTTTTGTCTTTAAATTTGGGGAATCTGATTTTTTTTAGTTTTTTCTTTTTTATAAATTCTAGATAGTAGCCCTTTCTTTTTTCTTTTCTTTTTTTTTTTAATTTTTGTTTTATTGAAGTACAAATATCAATGAGATAGTTTTAAGATACCTTGACAAGATGGATTTGATAAATTAATACATTGCAAACTGTTTTCATAATGTTTTGGTATCATAGAAGGTGCATACATGATATTATACTTACAGACATTATTACACTGTATGTCTCTTGTCAGTAAATAGAGTATAGCTCTTTGTGTATCTTATTTTTTATATCTGAATTACATCAAAGATTCAATAATTCATACTTTCTACCTTGTTATTTTCCTAGTGGTTGTCCAGAGTACTAGAAGCTGACATAATATCCTGTCCAACCACCATTAGTGCAAATCTTGCCTTTCATACAAGTATGTAGAAGCACAGCGTTATCTATCCCAACTGTATTGTCCATACACACACATCATGATTCTTCCTTTCTATACCCCTTCCTTTGCTTACACCTGTCAAAGAGGGGAACTCCATTGTCATTCAACTAGAGAATTTTCCCAAGGGAACTGAAAACATTGTATCATAGTGATATATGTGTACCTATGTTTATAGCAGCGCAATGTGTGATAGCAAAATCTTGGAAAAAAAACAAGGTGTCCATCACATGAGGTGTGGCTTAAAAAGATGTGATATTTCTATATAATAGAGTATTACTCAGCTATTAAGAATGATAAGTTTGAAGCGTTTATACTGAAGTGGATGCCACTTGAACATACACTCGTAAGTGAAATAAACCAGACACATATGTGTAAATATCGTATAGTCTCCCTTGTATAACAAGCGAAAAGCAGAAATACAAATGGAAACGTACAACAACTAAAATCAATTGAGTCAGATAAGGCAAAGTGAATGGCATATGCTGCAGGATACTAATCAGCTTTTCTTCTGGATGGGTAACAACCTAAGATCACAAGTCTGAGTTGGAGAAATAGAAGAGCCACAAGGCCAGCCAACATTTTGGCCCTAGCCTTTCAAGGTCAGGGAAGACTCAGAACATAGGAGAACCTGTACTGCAACATCATGAAACTCAGTTGAGCTCCAAATTTTCTGAACAAGGAGATTATGGAGCCACAAAAGAAAGAGATCAAAGTTCTATAGCATGCCTGGGGTGAGTCACATGGAGAGAAAACTTTCTCTCAGGCTCTCACAGAGAGCAAACTGGTCAAGCATCGGCCGTAACTCATCCACATGGATGACACAGAGAAAGGATCTACAGAAT
Organism: Ctenomys sociabilis; assembly: GCA_004027165.1. Lineage (NCBI taxonomy): Eukaryota > Metazoa > Chordata > Mammalia > Rodentia > Ctenomyidae > Ctenomys > Ctenomys sociabilis. The sequence goes on from PVKA01009920.1 coordinate 22,779, forward strand.
AAGGTACAGGATTACAAGATAAACCCTGAGGGGACTTCACTGACCTCATAAGAAATATACAGTACATGTGTTGGTATATAAGTCTTGCTCTATCTAGCTCTTAAGTATCCAACAGAAAAGTAGAAAAATGAAGTAAACATCACAGGGCCACAATACTAAGTTGAGCTGTAAATGGCTATGGTCAACAACTTCTTCAGATAACTCACTATTGTTGTGGAATGCTGGACTGTGTAAAATTGTGTTCTTGAGTTCAAGCACCTAAGTTGGTTGAATGATAGTAGTCCTTAGTTTAAAGAACATTTAGCAATTTTTTTCTCACTTTGTGTTTTTTCTGGTCATGATTTCCTTCCTTCCTTCCTTCCTTCCTTCCTTCCTTCCTTCCTTCCTTCCTTCCTTCCTTCCTTCCTTTCTCTCTTTTCCCTTTATGTATTTGGTACAGGCACTCACTATGCAGCTTGGATTCTTAGTGACCCTCCTATTTTCAGCCTCACCAGTGCTGGGATTACTTGTGCCACCATGCCCAGACGTGGTGGCTGGCTTACCATGCCCAGGGACAAGGCCAGCATGGCATGTGGTGTCAGGGGTGAGTCCCCCTGTCCCTGAGCTTACCTAAGCAGGTGCTTCGTCCCCTGAGCTATGGCACCGGCCCCATGATTTCTTTCACTAAGCATTTTTAAAAAATAAGATGAGATCTTCATTGTTAATTCTTTGTAATACTTCCCATACAATCAGGATTTTGATCAGAAAGTCTTTGCCTGCACCTACATCTTCAAGATTTCTGCTTATTCTCTCAGTATATTTAGTGTTTCTGTTTTAATATTTAGACACATTTTGATTTTAATTTAGTTATGGTTTGAAAAAGTGGATTTAATTTTAGTCTATGTATGAGGAAAGCCAGTTTCTCCAGCTACATTTATGAAAGAGGTTATCTTTATCCACTGAGGGTATTTTATCCCAAAAGGTAACTGAGTATGCTTGGAGTTGTTTCCACATCTTCTAATCTGTTTGTTAGCATTGAGTCTGTTTTGTTTTTTGTTTTGCCAGAAACATGCTTTTTATTTTTAATCACAGGAGCTTTATCATATAATTTGAAGTCAGAGATCCTTATGCTTACTGACTTTCCTTTGTTGCTTAGAATATTTGTTTGCTATGGTAAGACTTTTGGTTCCAAACAAGTTTTATCCTTTTATCTCATCCTGTGATGTATGCACTTGATATTATATTGGGATTGCATTAAATCTGTAAAGTACAACAATTTCTATTTCAAGAATCTATATTCTAATAAGACAGCAAAACATTAAAAAAGGATGGATTCCTAGAAACCTTTGAATTACCAAAGCTGTTAAGAAGATATAAAAATTCTAAATAACTGAATGTCAATCAATGAAATTTAAGATATAATTAAAACCTTACCAACATAACTTCTCCTTTATTTATTTTTTGAGGGGCTGGTTCAGGCTGCCTTAGGGTGGGTCTGTTAAGGCATGGAGAGCTGGGAATCAGTCCCCTCCACCTGAATGGGTTTACCCCAAAAAGTGCTTAAACAACTGAGTTAACCTGTAAGTCCCCAACAGAACTTCTTTTGTTTGTCATGTTGTCTTTTGTTCTGCTTTTATTTTCTAAGACAGACTTTCATTATGTAGTTCAGGTTGGCTTTAAACTTGCTATGTAGGTCAAGCTAGCATCAAGCACATGTCAGTCATCCTGCCTCAACCTCCTAAGAGCTATGTTTACAAGATATGTACCACCACACCTTTTTTTTTTTTTCACCACCAAATCTTGCCAATGATAAAATTTTAATGAAGCTATGAAAGAGATAGTGGAGAAATTGATTCAAAATACTAAGAATTTTAAAAATTTATTTGTGCACATTTTATACCTTTTTCCTTCTCCTTCCTCCTTCTCTTCCTGTCTTTCATATTTTTTTTCTATTTTTTTTCTTTGGTGCAGGGTCTCACTATGCATGCAGCCCACATTCATAGTGATCTTCCTGATTTTTGCCTCCTATGTGCTGGGATTGCAGGCGCGCACCACCATGCCCGGCTTGCATCACCAGCGCGGCTTGGGGAACCAGGGATCGAACCCTGGTCCCTGAGCTTACCTAAGCAAGCGCTTAGTCTGCTGAGCTATACTGCTGGCCCTCCTCTTCCTGTCTTTTTGAGACAAGGTTTCAATATGAAGTTAAAGCTGGCCTTGAAATCACTTTATAACTTAGCATGGACTCAAACTCTCAGCAACCCTCCTGCTTCAGCTTCCAAAATGCCAGATGTACACTGCTGCTTTTCACAATGTCTTGGACTGCGTTCATCAGAACACTTAGGTGCCGTGTGGAATTGACACAGGATTGGCAGAGCAGCCTACTTTTCTTCTTCTCATTCAGCTCATAAAGTTCATTGTTATCTTGTAGGATTAGGAACCAGGGATAGAGTTTAAGTGAGGTTATCATGTGTCTGTGGTGCAAAATTTAAGGGGACATGATTTTGAGTCACCTAATATGATTCTAAAATGAATGACTTTTCAATTTTGTGTCTGAGCACATCACTTGTCCCACCCTCATCTTAGATAGTCTAGAACCTGGGGAACTGAAAAAGTTGTGGCCTTCCTTATGTTGTCTGTGTATGTAGTGTACTAAACCTCCACTCGAGTTTATTGTCTCCTTACCACTCCAATAATAAATAAAAAGAAGTGTGATGAGCGACCCCAAACTCTGTACTGTTGCTCATAGGCAACTCCATTTTTTACCCTCACTGTGGAGTTACCTATCATCTATACACGACAAATAAACCAGGATCTATTACTTACATGACCAATTTTATTTTTTTTTAAATTTTGGTCATGAAAATTTTATTCCCCTCTCCAAGGTACTGAAGCTCCTGATGCTATTAGACAATCCTTCACACAAGCTATATTCAATCAGTGTTTTGACATTAGAAAACTCACATCCTAGAACTGAAACCTGGTAAGCCATGAATGGGTCATGAGTGGAAGCCTTTGGAATTGGAAAGGATGAGTTCTAGGAGGAAGGGACAATTAACGTCAGCACTAAGCATGGTGCCTTGAAGCATGTATGATCACCTCAGATAATTAAAATAGCCTCATATTATACTGAACTTGTGCTACTACTTGTCTAACTGTACCTCATGTCCATTGCCCAGTGACAGGGAGTGAATACATTTATCCCCTGGCAGGCATCACAAATAAGGAGACACAGGACATACTCATGTTTTCGTGATGTATGGGATTTCAGTAGAAGGCACTGAATTTAAATGTAATGTATACTTCCTCTTGTGTGGAAGTAGACAGGAAGAATATTGAACTTTGAGATATTTCTCAAGGCTAATTGCTAGATTCTTGATTTTTCTCTGAAGAGTAGAATCAAATAACAAAAATGAAGAAAATCAAATTATAAACATCCAGTTGTAAAGCACCTGCTTAGGCAGAACACAGGTCCCAGGGTTCAATCCCTGGCATGCCATGCTGGCCTCACACCTGGTGCACGCTGAGAAAGTGATTGAGACAGGGCATGGTGGTGTGTACCTGTAATCCCAGAGCTTGGGGAGGGGGCTGAAAACAGGAGAATCACTATGAGTCCAATCTGTGTAGTGAGACCCTGTACTAAAAAAAATAGAATAAACAACCAGTTGCATCTGGTATCACAGACATCATAAAACTAAAGTCATCCCTAAAATCAACAGTGATTTATGAAGTTCCTATTCAGTTTTGAAGTTCTATTTCTTTAAAAATCATTTTGCATAACATAAAAATACTTCAGAAATAGTGGTTCTTACCAACTATGGATCTTTTAAAATCTCAAACTCATGTATTATAATTGTGCAAAGTTCATATGTTGAAGTCTCAAATTCTGGTATTTCAATATATAAACATATTTGAAGAAGGCATTTTAATTGAAATGATTATAAGTAATAATGAAATGTGACTGCTGTTCTGAGAAGAAGAGACACCAGAGATGCAGGTATTACTGAGAAAATTCCCACCTGAGGACACAGAGAAAAAGATGGCTCTCTGAAATTCAGGGAAAGATTTCTCAGAGGAAACAAAGCCTGGGAACACCTGGCTCTTGAATTTCTAGCCTGCAAAACAGTGGAACAACATTTTTGCTTTTTAAACCACCCAATCTCTATAATAATGCTTGTATACTTATAACTGGAGACTTAGAATTTCTTTAGGAAAAGCTAGTATATTTCAGTACAGTATATTAGAATTCATTAAGCCTTACGTTAAAAAAACTGAATAATCAACAGTGGAATTAATATGCATAGGTAAAGGCCATTTTATACAATGGCAATATTTACAACTTAACTAAAAGTCTTTAAGATATTTGGTGTTATACTTTATGATTGTAAACTAGTTTGCAAATTCATCCTACTCAGAATAAAAATTAAGTATTTCTTTTTATTGAAAACTTTTTCAAGAACTCCCCCTTCTGTTATTGCCTCTTGACAGCCCATATCCACTACATCTCTGCAACCTTCCACTCAAGCCTGCAAGGACATCTCACCATTTAAATCCAATTATCAAAGTTGTCTCACTATTTTCCTGAAAAATTGAGTTGTGTGTAACTGACCACTTCACCTTCCATGGAATCTTGATTTTGCTATTACATTTTTCATCTTCTGTCTGGTTATTTTAGTATGGTGACTCTAAACTCTATGTATCATTGTGCATACATAGTGTGAATGAATTCTGAATTTATATGTTTAACTCATCCTCTGAGACTTATACTGCCAGCTCCAAACTCTGCTTCAAGATATGTTATCCTTCTGAAAGTATTAAATTAATGCAAAATAAGTGTCATTTTCACCCGAGTTACACTCCCCAAATTAGGTTCTTGTTCTTATTCCAGTGATCTACATTTTAATAAAAGACATCACCAATTACCCAGTTATTCCAATTTATCAGGAAACACAACCAAAAGTATTATTGAAATAGGTTTAATTTACTGTTTCTGATCATTTCTGTTATGATTTTGTGCCCAGTTTTCTCCTAAGGCCTCATGCAATCATGAGGCAACTTCTAAAGTATGTGAATAATTCATGATCTAATGCTGGGATTATGGGTATAAGTACTACACTTGCCCTGGGGGGGGGTGACATGCATGCAGTGTAAGGAAGGGAGAGAGGCTTGCTAGCTGCTGTAGCTGCTGCTTCTCCCTTTGCTATGCCATTTTCCACCACCATGAACTGCTGCCCTCTGCCATGTACCACTCTGCCTTAGAGCCAGCCAAGTATGGACTGAAACCCCCATTAACTGTGATCTAAATAAACATTTCCTTCCTTAATTTGAGGTGTTGGGAATTTTGTACCAGCAATGAGAGAAAAGTAACTGAGACAATCTCCATTCTGACCATTCTAACCCTTTGCACTAGGTTGCCAAGGGTTAGCCAAGTGCACCTAGAAAAATTTGCAAACTCCAAGATTCTATAGAAGAATGTTCAATAAAGGGACAAGTTATGCAGGTATGGAGAGTTTAACAGATCTACAGAAATGATAAAACACAGGCTGTGGCAGTGACTGAAAGTTATAATCACCTCCAAGCCTAAAATAGTAATGTGCAAGAACATTGTTATCAAATTCCAGCAAGAGGTATACTCTTACCTTTAGCCTCTAGCAAAGCTTGCCACACACAGTGAAAATACAATAAATATTTGTTGAACAGAGGAATGATTGAATGAATGAAGTATGTAATTCCATTTTGATATACAAAAACAAGAGTCTCCAAGTATGTATGGTGAACTATTTCTTATTTGTATGTAAATGTACCACTTTTAAAGCATATCTTAAGGCACTCATGCTTGCACAATAAATCTTTTAAAATGCCCAAATGAACCAAACAATAAATTACTTGCCCAAGAACATACAGCTGGTGAATGCTGGAAAGGAGTTTTAAGACCTGTGTTATAACCCCCACCCTATTGACTTTTCTATGACCAGATATTCTTTTAAAGGAAAAAATTCTGAACTCACTATATCTGTCTTGAGATAAAACATTTCTACGTAACCTAGGGTTTCTAAGTTCCCTGGAAGGAAAAAAAAACATGCAAAATGATGTAATCAATGGTAGTTTATATATTAAACTTATCTCCTAGTAAAAATGGCAATAATTCAGATTAAGTCCATGATTCTTTAAGCATTATATAAAATATAAATAGATGCTTGAAAATTTTACCTAGCATAGATGCCTGGCATGAGTGAGCAGTTTAAATCCATTACACTAAAAATGACTAATGCTTATTTTTAAGTAGCATCTGAGAATAGCTAGGCTCACAGAAGAGGGATATGTAAGGGAAGGCAAAATTGTTTTTTAAGAATATCATTCTGTTCTTCACACAATGCTTAATGGGAACAGCCTTACATCACAGAATACCAACTTTATTCAAATAATAAAGCTGAAGGGCCAGTGACATAGCTCCCGTGACCAAGCACCAGCCCAGGCAAGTGCAAGGCCCAGGGTTTGATCCCTGGCACCACAGGACATGCCACGGGACCTGCATATACTGAGCCAGCCTCAGAGATCATGTTCAGAGGAAATCAGGTCTGAAATAATCTCCCAAGTAAAATAAGGAATTGTAATTATAATGAAAGGATTACTAAGCATTTCTAGAGAAGACACTGATTAAAAAATAGAGGAGAATAGAAAAATGATGGAAATCTTAAATGAGCAATATACAAAATAAAGAGAATGCTTGAAACAGATTCAAAGAGACATTCAGAAGATTAAAAATGCAAGTAATAGTTGGCAAAACCATCTCAATGAAAGTGAAGATAGACTTTCAGACCTTGAACACATTGTAGTAGCTAGTGAAAAGGTAAGGACAGAATTCTAAAAAAACAACTAGGACCCAGGAAATAATAATTCAACAGCTGCAAGACAATGCAAAGATGAACAACATATGATCAATAGGCATCAATGAGAAAGAAGGAGTCAACACAAATGATATAGAAAGAATATGGGCAGAAGTAATACCAGAAAACTTCTGAAACATGGGGAAATAATCAGACATTTAGGTAAAAAGATATATAGAACTCCAAAAAATTATCAGTCCAATTAAAACTACATCCAGGCATATAATAATCAAGATCCCAGAAACTCAGCACAAGAACAGCATGCTAAAATCCTAGGGAAAAGAAATGGATCACATTTAAAGAAAAACCCAGCAGATTAACGTCAGATTTCTCCTCACAAACCATCAAGTCAAGAACATGGAGTGAAATACTTCAAATCCTACAAGAAAACAAATTCCAATGCAGACTGAAATACTCTGCAAATCTCTTTCAAATTAATCAAGTAAAATACTTCAACAACAAAGAACAAACAAACAATTTCATGATGACCTAACCAACCCTATACAGAGTACTAAAAGATATTCCAGAAAGAGATCAAGATGACTACAACTCCAAGAATGAGCATGTAAAGAAGCCACCAAATACACAGACAATTAAACACAGGAAAATCGTAGGTAACCAACATCAGGGAAATAACATGACAAACATAAGCCAATACATTTAAATTTTAACTGCCAATGTAAATGGACTCATTTCACCAATTAAAACAAATAGATTGGCACACTAGATTTAAAAAAATATCCAACAATATGCTGTATATAAGAAACACACTTAACTCATAAAGAAATCCATAGGCTGAAAGTCAAAGGATAGAAAAAATACTACATACTCCAGGACCTCAAAAAAAGAAAGGGTAGGAATCCTATTTGCAGATAATCTGAACTTCAAACCAAGAATGATAAAACAAAATAAAGGAGGACACTACATACTTGTTAGAGGAAAAATACAAGAGGCAGAGATAACAGTCATGAATGTATATGCACCAAATTTGGAAGCACCAAATTATATAAAACAAATTTTAATGGATATGAAAAATCTAATATCCAACATCAGAGTCTTAACAGGGAATGTAATACCCTCTTATCTCAAAAACATAGGTCTAGAAGACAAAAAAAAAATAGCAAAGAGGTAGAAGATATGAACCAGACCTTTGAACAAATGGACTTAGTTGACATAAACAGAATGTTTCACCCAACAACATCTGAACATACATTTTTTTCAGCTGCACATGGCATGTTTTCTAAAGTATACCATACACTAGTCCATAGGTCATACCTCAATATATGCAAGAAAACAGACATTATCTCATGTATATTATCAGAACATAGTACAATATAACTACCAATTAATAACAAGAAAAACCACAAAAAACCCCATAAATATATGGAAATTAAATGACCCTCCTCAGCAGCCAATTGGTTACAAGTGAAATTAAAAGAGGAATTAGACAATATCAACAGTCCAATGAAAATTCAAGCACAGCATACTGAGATTTGTGGGATGCACTGAAAACAGTTCTTAGAGGGAAACTGATAGCCATGAACTCACACATTAGGAAAAAAGAAGCAGAACACATAAATATGGTAATGCTACAATGCAAGCTTCTAGAAAAGGAAGAGCAAACCAAGACCAAAGCCCAAAGATGAGAGGGAAGCATGAAGACTAGAGCAGAAATTAACATAATTGAGACAAAGAAAGCAATATAAATAACGAATCAAGAAGTGTTTCTTTGAAAGATTAAATAAAATTAATAACCCCCTAGCTAACCTCACCAAAAATGGGAAGTAAAAAATTTAAATTCTAGAAATAAGAAATAAAAAGAGTGAAATTATTACAGATTCTGTGGACCTTCAGAAGGTCATCAACAGCTACTTTGAAAATCATTGCTCTCACAGAATTGAAGACACAGAAGAAATGAACAGATTCCTAGAAATGGACAAATTATAAAAACTGAATCAAGAGGATATAACAACTCTCAATAATCCAATAACAGCCAATGAAATTTAAAATATAATAAAAAATTTACTGACAAAGAAAAGGTCATGATGGATTCACAGCTGAATTCTACAGGAAATTTACAGGAGATATAATCCATATAATCTTTAAACTCTTCAATGAAATTGAAAAGGAAGAAGTAATCCATAAACAATTCCTGGAGGTAAGTATTATACTGATACCAAAACCAGAGAAAGATTCAACCCAAATGGAGAACTACAGGCCAGTCTCCCTCATGAACACAAGAGCAAAAATCTTCAATAAAATCCTAGCAAATAGAATTCAGCAAATCATCAAGAAGATTATATACTATGATTACATAGGATGCAGTCCAGGGACACAAGGATGGTTCAATATACACAAATCTATGCACTTAATACACTATATTAATAGAGCCCAAACCAAAAACCACCTGATCATCTCAATTGATGCAGAAAAGGCTTTTGACAAAGTCTCATGCTCATTCATAATCAAAGCCCTATAGAAAATTGTAATAGATGGACTCCACCTCAATGTGATAAAGCCATCTATGACAAACCAACAGACAACATAATTCTAAATGGGGAAAACCTGAAAGTTTTTACCTTCAAATCAAGTACAAGACAAGGATGTCCTGTATCACCACTCCTATTCAATATAGTTCTGGAATCATTAGCTCGAGCCAACAGACAAAAGAGAGAAATAAAATGAATTCGAATAGGTAAAAACAAGTTAAGAATCCTTTTTTTGCAGATGACATGATACTGTACTTGTAAGACCCAAAAAACTCCACCAAGAAGCTCCTAGAATTAATGAACAAATTCAGTAGCATAGCAGGTTACAAAGTCAGTACCCAAAAATCAATTTCATTCCTCTACACATGTAACAAACACACTGAGCGAGAAATTAGAGAAACAATAACCTTCAAAAACACACAAAAATGAAATACCTAGGGATTAGTCTAACACAGGAAGTAAAAAACTATACAATGACAATTACAGTACTCTGAAAAAAGCGACTGAAGATTTTGGAAAGATATTCTAAAGCAAGGGACGATAGTCCTTGCTCCAGGATAGGCAGAACCAACATTGTGAAAATGACCATCCTTCCAAAACTGCTAAACAGATTTAATGCAAACCCTATCAAAATAGCACCAACATATTTCACAGATCTAGAGAAAACATTCTTAATATTTACTTGGAACCAGAAAAGACCTGGAATAGCAATGACTAGATCGGGCAACAAAAGCGATGCAGGAAGCACTAGAATCTCTGACTTGAAATCATGCTACAAAGCTACTGTGAAAAAATCAGCATGATAGGGGCAAAAAATAGTCCTCAGGATCAATGGAACAGTTTAGAAGTTGCAGATACAAATTCAAACACACTCAGTCATCTTATCTTTGACAAAGGGCCCAAAATGTTCATTGAAAGAAAAATAGCCTCTTTAATGAGGTGCTCTTTAATGGTGCTGGAAAAACTGACTCCCCACATGCTGAAAACTAAAACTATGTCTGGTTCTATTACCATTCACTAAACTATAGTGAAAATAAATTAAAGATCTAAACTTTAAAACAGAAATACTATATCTCCTGGAAGAGAAAGTAGGTGGAAATCTGGAAGACGTAGATAATGGCAGACAGTCCATGAACAAAAATCAAACTGTTCCAGAAATACTTGAAAGAATCAGCAACTGGGACCTCCTCTTCTTGAGAAGTTTCTGCTTGTGAAAAGAAGTCAGCAACAGGGTGAAAAGACAACACACAAATTTGGAAAAAATCTTAAGCAATAATCACACAGAGAAAGATATTCTATTTAGAGTATATGAAAAACTAAAAAAAAATTAGGGCCCCCAAATTTAAAGACACAATCCAGAAATATAAATGAATACACACTTCTCAGAGGAAGAAATACAAGTGGCAAATAATTACATGAAAAAATGTTCCACATCATTGGCCATTGAAGAATTGTGTATTAAAACAATACTGTGATACCATCTTAGCCAAAAAAGAATGGATATCATAAATAAATAAACTAATAACAAATGCTGCAGAGGCCTGTGGGGAGAAAGGAACCCTTCTCCACTGCTGGTGGGAATGCGAACTGGTCTAGACACTGTGGGACTCAGACTTGTAAAAAATCCAGGACTGGAAATCCTATTCAATGTAGCTATTCCCCTTCTCGGTATTTTCCCCAAAGAACTGAAAGCATCTTACTACAATGACATATGTGCAGTCATGGTTATAGCAGCACAATTGGTCATAGCCAAATCTTGGAAGCAACCAACATGCCTATCATCTGAAGGTTGGATGAAAAAGATGTGGCATTTTTATACAATGGAGTGTTACTCAGCTATAAAGAAAAACAAACTCAAATCTTTCATAGGTGAGTGCAACTAGAGGCTATACTCATAAGTAAAATACATCAGGCCCCCATGTCTAAATATTGTATAGTCTCCATAGCATAAGGACCCAAAAGAAGAAATAATGCCTGAAAGTTGTAACAGATAGAGTAAAACAGAAAGAAACGTAACTTAAGGATTAAACAATGAAGATGAGAGAAAGGAGAAAAGACAGAAAAAAATGCAGGGTGGGGAAACATGCAAGTACAATTCCTTGATGGCTGAGGTGATTGTACTGAAAGTTTCCATTTGTTTTTCACAAATATCAGTTAACATGTGGAATTTTTACCTTGACTAACTGTATGCTGGTATCTGCAATCTTAAGCAATTACATTGAGGACAGCAATGTGTAATACAAAAACTATGCTTAAATACCTGTCATCTTGGTCTTCTAAATGTGTACCATTTCTAATGTCATATCTATTATTATACTGTATTCAAAATAAGTTTTTGAAAGACAGAAGTAAAAAAAAGAGGGACAAAAACAAAAATTTAGGGTTACTTAAAAACAAGTGGTAATATTCAATCGTATTTCCGATCTTAAATAAATATATCTGTTAATCTGAGCAATGGATTTGATGATTAAAAATAGATCATATATCAACCATTGCTAATAAGCTATTCTTGTTCTGAAAATCTGTAACACATGTATTGTATGTTACCATTTCAATCATTGTTTCTGATTTTTGTTCTTTCATCTTTTATTTTTCAACATGAAATAATAAAATTTAATTTAATTTTAAAAAGTTACTTATTTTAGATAAGGACACTGAAACACAGAAAGTTTAGGTGACTTACCCAGAATCATACAGCCAGCAAGTGAAGGAATCTGGATTTAAATATTAACTCAATTCTGAAGTTAGACTTCTTACTCTTTAGACCCGTTTTTCTCCCAAAATATTTCTTTGTCTCCTATTACTACATATAATTCCATTTTTTGTCTAGATGTCAGAAAATCTGTGAATATTCCTTTCTCTCATGCTCCACTTTTACATGTTCGAGTTTTTTTTCTACAAGTATATTTGATCATTTAGAAATTAATAAAAGATTATCTCATTCAACAAATTGATAGGTTAGTTATCATAAGAACATTTTAAGCCTAACTTGATTATTTTTCTTTTTGTGTTTACTATTTTTTTCTGGTACTAGGAATCGAACTCTGGGCCTTGAACTTGCTAGGCAGGTACTGTGCCACTAAGCTACATACCCAGACCCAAGCCAAACTTTATTAATTGGTAGCTACATCTCCTTATGCAAATGTATTCATGTTCCATATATAAAGCTATTCAATGCCCTAGTACTTGTGCAAAATAACAATAAGCTATGAGCACAGATTTTATAAAACTATATGTTGAAATAAATATGCAGCAGAGTACATGCAAATAAGATTTATTTATTTTATTATTCCTAAAAAGGAAGAGATCCTGTGATTCATATTCTCATGAGATAACCTTATGTTTTCTAGCCATTTCTCTGACTTTGGTTATTATAACAATTTTCACTGACATCATTTGGAAGCATATATTTTTCTTCTTCCTGCTAAGAATTGAGCAATATTTTTGGTATAAAATGAGACCTACTTTTTGAGAAAATTGCAGCCCATGGACTGAATTTATTCTTTTTTTTTCTGTGTACTTCCTGACATCATGTACACATATATCACTGTGAATAGCTTTAAGCAGATTAGTTTTTCTTCATTTTTAAAGAGAGTACAAACTATAATCAAAAAGAAAAAATGCAAGTGATACAAAATTTCACTCAACAAAGCAATATGAATTTCACAGTATTTGTTGTAATACATAGTATTGTCTTCCAACCATTTATTCATATTACCAAATATACGCATGTAAACTTGGAAGAAGAGGGTCTGGGAGATGGATTAAGGGCTTCCCTGGCAAGCGCAAGGGCCTGAGTTCAATCTTTGGTTCCGAAAAAAAAAAAAAAAAAAAAAGTTTAAAGAAGAAAGAAATGTCAAAGGCATTAAGAGGAGAAAAAGTATAATCAATTACAAAAAGGAAACAAAACAAAGTAATTATCTGCTCCTTTCCTATCTGCTCCTTTCCAGAGATCAGTAGAAATGCACAGTACAGTTGTCCAAATATCCTGCCTGCACAAAAGATAAATCCCCTTCCCCATTCCCTCTCCCGTCCTGCTCAACTCAGCAATGCCTTCCTTCTGAATAGGCTCATTTCCTTTTCCCAGTACTTATTGTACCCTACATATTTCATTTTTCTCCTTCAGGTTCTCACATCCAGAAAACAACACGATGTTTGCACATGCAGGTCTGATGCACTTTACTTAAGAGTTTGTTCTCTAGTCGCATCCATTTACCTACAAAAGATTCAAATTTATCCCATTTACAATGAATAATCCTTTGTGTAAAAATATCACATCTTATTTATTCATTCTTCAGTTGATGGGCACTTGGGTTGTTTCCAGCATTTAGCTATGACAAATTGTGCTACTATAACATAGGTGTACATGTATCACTGCTGTTTGAGGTTTTCAGTTCTTCTAGAAAAATCCTCAGGAAGGGAAGAGCTGGCATGAATGGGATTTCCAGCCCTAGCTTCTTAAGAAAACTCCATGCTGACAGTGGTTGCACCAGTCTCCACTTCCAACAGTGGAGAAGAGTTCCTTTTCTCCACAGCCCCTCCAGCATTCGTTATTGGCTGACTTCTTGATGTAACCCATTAATTCTGGGGGGAGATGGAATCTCAGTGTTGTTCTAATTTGCATTTCTCGAAGGCCAGCCAAATAGTTCAGTGGATTAAAGCACCTGGAAGCAGGCACAGGGCTGGGGGTTCGATTCCCAGGCCTGCTGTGCCAGCCCCACACTCAAGGCACACTGAGATGGCAATTGAAACTGGGCATGGTGTTGTGTGCCTGTAATCCCAGCTCTTGGGAGGCTGTAAACAGACAGATCACTATGAGTCAAATCTAGTAGTGAGACCCTGAACACCATGTAGATCCTTCCCTAAAATAACAAAAAAAAAATTGCATTTCTCAAATGATCAATATGGTAACACTTTTCATATATTTACTTGCCATTTTTGTTTCTTCCTCTGAGAAGTGTATCATCATCTCAGATACCCGTTTTTGGATTGGGTCTTTTCATTTGGGGGGGGGGGTCTCATTTTTTAAAACTCTTTATATGTTCTACATAGAAGACCTCTGCTAGCGGGACAGTTGCTATAATTGTTTTCCCAGTTTGTAGGTTTTCCTTTTGCTCTGTTGGAGATTTGTTTAAGCATATTAGAAATGTGATATAGCAACTGAGAGAAAGCAATATGCTTTATGGGTGTTGTATTTATTACCCAGTTTTGATTATGAAGTAGAGGCTCAATTTTTGTGATCTTACTTGATCTTACTTGTATATGCTTAGATATTTCCAGCACAAAATACAAATAAATACTAAGATCAGGGGGCCAGGGAAATAGCTCAGTAGAATAAGTGCTTGCCTGGCAAGCTCAAGGGCCTGAGTTCAATCCCCAGTTATAGAAAAAACTAAGATAAATACCATACCCTACACGTTACTTCTTTTTTGAACTCAGTAAATAATAACCTAAAATATTATGGAGTCTAACAAACCTGAAAAAAGATAAATCTAACTTGATTTTTGGAAGAAGAAAGAATACATTATTTCTGCCTTTCCCAGCTGTCAATAACTGCAGTTTCATTGATTTATGCCAGCGGATTACACTGATTTGTAAGTAACAGAAAGCCATAATTTTTGTGAACTAAAGATGAAAGCAGGGCAAGTAGTTTACAGAATGTCCCTATGACTCTATATAAAGTATATGTGCATCTATTGCTCCATGAAGTATGTAATTCTAACAATAGATTATGTTCAACTGACAATATCTCTCATTTACCAGTTTTTAGGTATCAGGACAGTTAATGTAACTAGTTTTATGGTAACCATGAGAATCTGCAAGAAAGCAAATGATATATTTTGAAATTCATTAAGTTTATGATCTTAGGTAATTTTGGGAATTTCAGCTAAATATTAAGTATTTTATGGTCTATGTCCTATTTTTTGCAACATTAGCCCATTCTATGAAGCTATTAAATGAATTTACAGGAAGATATGGGAGCTTTGAATGTTATTCAAAGTCAGATATAAAACTTTCAGAAGGAGATCTGATTTTTTTTAAATTTTATGAATTTATTGTTTACAATACCTGCCCGAATTAAGAAGACGATTCATTTACTACTCTCTGGATGTATTTTTGTGCTAACTCATCGGTCCCCCTCCCGAAAATAAAGTGTCAATAAAAATGGATGCAAAAGCCCCCTCTCCCTAGGATGCCTGTTGCAAGATGCACCCACCCCCGTTCTAAATCCCCACCTCTCGGTCCCCTCCCTGCAGGGAATGAATGGAGTTACTAAAATTCTCGGTCCTTGGTGAGCAAAGACCCCCAGTCATGCCTCGAGGGCACTGGTCTAGGCCGGTTGCACCCTCTGCAGGCCCCTCCCCGGGCGCCCACTCTTATGCTAGCCATGGGCATCCGGGAGCCCCAGAGCATCAGCTCTCGCACGAGGGCGGCCCAGCTACTTGTTCATTCATAAAATCTCGACCGGGCGGTTGCCCGGATGATTTATGAGGCCCCGCGCTATCACAGGCGGCGCCCGTCCTGGGGGCGAAGGGTCCGAGCCCTGCGTGTACCCGCCACAGGCCGAGGTGCACCGTTGAGGGGCTGCGGGGCATAAAGCAGTTAGCCCTTTACCAGGAGATTGGATTTGAATCTAAAGTATACAACTAAGATTTCACACCATTGCTTTTTATTGTGGGGAGAAATCAAGCTCTAAATCATTAGAAGAAAATTGCTGATTCATTTCCTATTTCATAGTTCAGTTTTTGAAATGACAAATGATGATATCAACACTAACAAAAATTAGCATTAGGATGTATGATTTCTCCTTCTTCTGGAAAGTTCCATTTCAATTAATGCTACCAGTTTTCTGGTATGAATGAATGTCCATAATATTAATATTCCATACTTAAACTTGTATTAAATGAATAGAAATTAAATAGACCAAATATGGGTGATAAAACATAGAAATGCTATGCTATTAAACTTACTGAGACTATGGTATACTCCAGGAATCTTAAGAGAACAGTATGGTACTGGAGATTTAGCACCATTGAAAAAATGTTCTATCATTAGTATATGTTTTCCAAACAATCTTGCTACTTATTCAGAAATTTCCTTTATCCTCAAAACCACCAGAACTAAGCTTCAACATTCTTTTAGTTTACTGAGATTAATTTGAAATATTTCATATTCAGATCTCTTCTTTTCTTACTAGTTCTGGAACATACTTTTTAGTAGTTATTCTCCTTCCTAAGTTTAAGTGACAGTATTTAACTAAACCACACAGGCAGGAATTTCAAAGTATGTGGAATGCTAAGTCTGTCAGAGACTATACAGTGGCAAAGAAAAACTATTCCTCTTGTTTGCAACAAACCAGATAGAAACTGCAAAGAGAATCAGGTCTTTATTTTAGATAGATGCTTCATGGAAACTCAGATATCATGCAAAGCAAAGACACTGTTCCTCCGGTTCCTACATAACTGGTTTCCACTAAAACAGTTAATAGGGATTAAAATGCCTGTATGCAGGCCCAGGGGCCCAGGGTTGAGCCTCACCCCTGGGGTGAGCTGAGATGGCAGTTGAGACTGGGCATGGTGATTCCCTCCTGAAATCCCAGCTCTTGGGATGCTGTAAACAGGTGGATCACTATGAATCTGATCTAGTACCTTGAACACCCTGTCGACCTTTCCTTAAAATACAAAAAAAAAAAAAAAAAAAAAAAAAAAAAAAAAGTTAAAGGGGCTGGGGAGATGGCTCAGTAGAATAAGCATTTGCCTGGCAAGTGCAAGGGCCTGAGTTCAATTTCCTCCCCGGATCCACAAAAAATAAAATTAATAGGGGCCAGCAAGATAGCTTAGCTGACTAAGTGCCAGTTAGGCAAATAAAGTACAGGGGCCAAGTTTTGATCCTCACACCACATGCCTAGCTGGCCCCAAACTGGGGACACTGAGCCACTATGAAGACAGCATGGTAGCCACACTCCTGGAGTGATTATAGGGTGGGCTGTAATCCCAGCACTGGGGTGCATAGTGAGACCTTATACAAAATATATAAAAAATAAAAATAAAACAGTTAATAGTGTCAATGCAAAGCCATAGCTTTTTGCAGACAAATCTTTCCTTTGCTTCCAGCATCCCCTAAACACAATTGTGAATCCTGAATATGATCTATAGATAACTCAAGATAAGAATTTTCATTTTTTGCTTCAGAACAAAAGTCAAGAATAATTGATAGATAACTCTCTACATCATCAAACAAAAACACGATGCCATGCAAAAGAAGTCTAAAGCCAGATTTCCAGAGTTAATAAGGAGCTTTATATCAGTACTGAGGACAGAGTTTAGGGCCTCACTTGTGCTGTGTAAGTAAGTGCTCTACCACTGAAATTAAGTACCGTTTTAGACCTTAGCCATAAATCCCTCAATAACAGCTTTACTGGAATGTCAGATAGGAAACAATTTCATACATGGAACAACACTTTTTCCTCAGGATATTCAGTATCTCTAGTAGACATGGACATGGAAATCTCTTCCTATATCTCCAATTCCAACATCAAATCACAAAGACACATATAACTCCCCCCCCCCACACACACATTGAGGTGTATATTGCTCTGGACCAGACTACATCCTGAAAAGTGTTTTACTCGTGATAAAACAGGGAGAACTAAACTCTAGCCTAGGGGTGAATTAGTATGCCAGGAAATGAGTATATTAATTCCTTATTGCAGCTGTAGCAAATCCTCACACGCTGGTGATTTACAACCACACTAATTTATTATGTTGCCTTTCTGCAGGTCAGTAATCTGAAGAGTAGAGTGCTGGCGGGCTTATGTTCTCTTATGACTTCATCAGCAGAATACATCCCTTGGCATTTCCAGCTCCGGGAAACCACCCGTTTCCTTGGTTCATGGTCTCACCATGCCCTCTAAGCGGCATCCCTCCAGCCTCTGGTTCTATCTTCATATCTTCTTTTACTAACTTTAAGTCTTTCACTTCTCTCTTATTATGGCTCTTATGCTTTCACTAGATCCACCAAGACAATGCAAGATGGTCCATGTCAAGATATTTGTCATAATCATACCTTTAATGTCACTTTACATTATAAGGTAACATAGCCTCAAGTCATGGGAATGAAGTGGTGACACATTTGAGGAAATGCTGTGCCAATACCACAAAGAGAAGTTTTAAAAACGTGAACAAGCTGTGAATCACTTCAATCATAAGAAAAATCTCACATTTAAAACTGAATGAAGTTTTCCTTCTCAGCTGTCAGAACGGACTTCTCACCGAGTATTTATTTTCTGTTTATATTACTTTGTATCATTCTCTGAATTGTCTTTTGCCATAAAGCCTAATTATCTTAGCAGAAGTTTATGTGCATCTCTCTGCTGTATGAGTTCTCAGTAAATATTTTGATTCACAAAATCTCCAGGCTACAGAAAGATACTAGAACCAAGCATTTTCCTATGTGAAGCAATGCAAGACCTTCTTAAGGATTATGTCAAAAATACTTCCTATCTATACTTGTAATTCTCTCATTCATTTATGGTGGTTTAAGCCTCAAAACCTCAGGGGAAATTCTAATATAACACATAATGTTGGAATCAGTCACTAAGTGAATCATTTCAGCAAATTTTACTCAATGTTGAGCACCTCCCACTCATTGGAAGGAAATAAATTGAGCTACTCATTTCTTTATTATCTGGATTGCATTTGCACACCAAATAAAATTAATTCCACAAGAATTTTTTTGATGGAAAAATAGCTAAAGGCAAATTTCAATCATCTATAGAAAAAAAGATGATAACTTCCCACCAGGTTTATACCTAGAGAATATCCCACAAGAAAGCAAGGAGAGAAGGAGACAGAGAGAAAGACACACACATACACACACAAGTGAGAAAGAGAGGCAGAGATAGAGACAGAGAGACAAAGAGAGAGAGAGACAGACAGACAGACAGACAGACAGACAGACAGAGGGGTAGAGACCAAGAGAGAAACAGAAAAAACAATTCATGTCAATTATATTATCATTTAGAAACTGTGACGGGAAGATTTGAAAATAAACCTTTCCTCTTGATATTTATGCTCTTGTATATTCACCCTTGAGTGTAGTCTGAACCTAGTGAAAATAAGGCAAAAGGTAGGGAATTTTTCTTCTGAGAACATATTAAAATGTTCTCCTCCCCTTCCCCCCAATGAATATCTTTTGGGAGAAGTTCCTATATTGCATATCCCAGAAGAGATCTAGGTGTCAAAAAACTCATATTTCAAGCCAGAAACTGAAACTTCTCAGGCTCAGGTGTATGAATTTAGAAGCTGCACATCCCCTTGTTAAAGGAGTTGCTTCAGCTCTGCAGCCTTGAGTCCAAAGAGCCAGGTAAATGGCTCTAAATTCCTATCTAGAGAGATTGTAAACTAATGCATGTTATTTTAAGCCAGTAAGTTTTTCAGATGATAGTTTATACAAGAATAGATTACTAATACTAAAGATATTGTGCATACAATTGTAATCCATCATTTAATTTTGTATATTCACTATATAAGTGCTCATTATAAAATAAAACCATAACAAGAGATGAATCTTTTTTCTTAGTGAATCCATAAAAGAAACACTTTTCCTGAGTCTTCACTGCCCTTGAAAGGCTAGGGCCAAAATGTTGGTTGGCCTTGGGGCTCTTCTGTTTCCCCAATATTGATTTGTGAACTTAGGTTGTTAACCATCCAGAAGAAAAGCTGATTAGTACCCTGCAGCATATGCCATTCACTTTGACTTATCTGATTCAGTTGTTTTTAGTTGTTGTGCATTTCCATTTGTATTTCTTCTTTTTGCTTCTTATACTAGGGAGACTATATGACATTTACATATTTGTGTCTGGATTATTTCACTTATGAGTATATGTTCAAGTGGCATCCACTTCAATATAAATGCTTCAAGCTTATCATTCTTTTTCTATCATATATGGATTTTTATTTTGACTACATAAGAAAACATTTACATTCTTTTATTTGTTCATATTTTTAATTTTATTTATTTTATTTTTTTTTATTTTATTGAACTACAAATGTCAATCAGACAGTTTCAAGACACCTTAACAATGCAGATTCGATAAATTAATACATTACAAACTGTTTTCATAATGTTTTGGTATTGTACAAGGTGCATACATGATATTATATTTACAGATATTATTTTAGCAGATATCTCTTATCAGTGAATTGAGTGTACCTGCTTACTTATCTTACTTTTTATACCTGAATTATATCAAAAATTCAATAATTATTTTCCTAATGGATGACCATAGTACTAGAAGCCAACATAATATCCTCTCCAACCACCATTAGTGCAGATCTTGCCTCTCATAGAATTATGTAGAAGCACAGCGTTATCTATTCCAACTGTACTGTCTATACACACACATCATGATTTTTTCTTTCTACACCCCTTCCTTTGTCTACACCTGTCAAAGGTGGGCACTCCATTGTCATTCAACTAACTTAGGTGCTTGAACTCGACACCACAATCCAACACAGTCAGCATTCTACAACAATAGTGAGTTATTCAAAGAAATTGTCGACCATAGTCATTTACAGTTCAGCTTAATATTATGGCCCCTTGATGTATACTTCATTTTTATACTTTTCTGCTGGATGGTTAAGACCTAGATAGATCAAGACTTATATACCAACACATGAACTTTATATTTCCTATGTGGTCAGTGAAGTCCTCTCAGGGTTTATCTTGTAATCCTGTACATTATTCTGTACTTCTTTTGTCTGTGTCATCCATGTGGATGAGTCACAGCCAATGCTTGACCAGTTTTCTCTCTGTGAGAGCTTGAGAGAAAGTTTTCTCTTCATGTGACTCTCCCTAGGCACACTATAGAACTTCGATCTCTTTCCTCTGTAGCCCCATAATCTCCTTGTTCAGAAAATTTGGAGCTCAACTGAGTTTCATGATGTTGCAGTACAGGTTCTCCTATGTCCTGAGTCTTCCCTGACCTTGAAAGGCTAGGGCCAAAATGTTGGCTGGCCTTGTGGCTCTTCTATTTCTCCAACTCTGACTTGTGATCTTAGGTTATTAACCATCCAGAAGAAAAGCTGATTAGTATCCTGCAGCATATGCCATTCACTTTGCCTTATCTGACTCAATTGATTTTACTTGTTGTATGTTTCCTTTTGTACTTCTGTTTTTCGCTTGTTATACTAGGGAGACTATACGATATTTACACAGGTTTGTCTGGTTTATTTCACTTATGAGTATATGTTCAAGTGGCATCCACTTCAGTATAAATGTTTCAAACTTATCATTCTGAATAGCTGAGTAATACTCCATTATATAGAAATACCACATCTTTTTCAACTGTTCCTCCTGTGATAGACATCTTGGTTGTTTCCAAGATTTTGCTATCACAAATTGTGTTACTATATAAACATAGGTACACATGTATCACCATGATATAATATTTTCAGTTCCTTTGGGAAAATTCCCAGTAGGGGGGATAGCCGATCTGAATGGGATTTCTAGTCCTACTCTTTTGAGGAAGCTCCACACTGACCTCCACAATGGTTGTACCAGTCTACATTCCCACCAGCAGTGGAGAAGCGTTCCCTTTTCTCCACAACCTCCCCAACATTTGTTGTTGGTTGATTTCCTTATGATAGACATTCTTTCTGGAGTAAGATGGTATCTCAGTGTTGTTTTCATTTGCATTTTACAAATGGCTAGCGATGTGGAGCATTTTTTCATATATTTATTCACTTCTTTAATTTCGTCCTCTGAGAAGTGTGTATTCATCTCAGATGCCCATTTCTGAATTGAGTCTTTAAATTTGAGGGCCCTGTTATATCTTAGTTTTTTATATATTCTAGGCAGCAGACCTTTATCTGATTGCTTACTAGTTAGGATTTTTTCAAGATTTGTGGGTTGTCTTTTCACTCTGTTGACAATTTCTTTTGACATGCAGAAGCTCCTCAAGAAGAGTTGATCCCAGTTGGTGATTCTTTCAAGTGCTTCACATGCGAATATATGTTTGTTCATGAACTCTTTACCTACCCCTATGTCTTCAAGAGTTCCTCCTACCTTCTCTTCCAGGAGATTGAGTGTTTCTGTTTTAACGTTAGGAGAACCTGTACTGCAGCATCATGAATCTCAGTTGAGCCCCAAGTTTTCTGAACAAGGAGATTTTGGAGCCACAGAGGAAAGAGATCTATAGTGTGCCTGGGGAGAGTCACACGGACAGAAAACTTTCTCTCAGGCTCTCACAGAGAGCAAACTGGTCAAACATTGGCCATGATTCATCCACATGAGTGACACAGACAAAGGATCTACAGAATAAGGTACAGGATTATAAGATAAACCCTGGCTGGACTTCACTGACCTGATCAGAAACAAAAACTACACGTTTTGCTATATAGGTCTTGCTCTATCTAGGTCTTAACCATCCAGCAGAAAAGTATAAAAATGAGGTATAAAATGCGGGGCCATAATAATAAGTTGAGCTGTAAATGGCTATGGTCGACAACTTCTTCAGATAACTCACTATTGATGTGGAATGCTGGACTGTGTTGGATTGTGTTGTCGAGTTCAGGCACTCATTGAATTCATTGAATGACAGTGAAGTGCCCATCTTTGACAGATGTAGACAAAGGAAGGGGTATAGAAAGGAAGAATCATGATGTGTGTGTATGGACAGCACAGTTGGAATAGATATGCTGTGCTTCTACATAATTCTATGAGCTGCAAGATTTGCACTAATGGTGGTTGGACAGGATATTATGTTGGTTTCTAGTACTATGGACAACCACTAGGAAAATAACAAGGTAGAAAGTATTAATTGTTGAATCTTTAATATAATTCATATATAAAAGATAAGACACATAAACAGCTACACTCTCTTAATTTACTCATAAGAGACATCTGCTATAATAATGTCTGTAAGTATAATATCATGTATGTACCTTGTACGATATCAAAACATTATGAAAACAGTTTGCAATGTATTAATTTATCAAATCTGTCCTGTTAAGGTGTCTTAAAACTGTCTCACTGATATTTGTACTTCAATAAAAATAAATAAATAAATAAGAAACAGTTTTCTTTTCTCGTTTTATGTTTTCCCAATCTCAGTTATATTTTAAAAGCAACAAAGTACTGAGGAATTATTTAGTAATCAATTAATTCATTCTCTGCATTGTTCAAAATTATTAGTAGGAATCCTAAGAGTATGCACAACTTCAGTATGTTCATTTACACAGTTTCCATTTTGGTCCCGTCTGCACACACAAGGATCATTAACTTCCTAAGAATAACATATTTTGTGACAACTGCTAAGTTGAGTTCAGATACCCGAAAGCCATATAACTATGAGCTAGGACATAAAATCCTATAAAACAAAAAGCAATTCTTTTTCAATTATATATGAAGAGCTTGGTCAAAGTGACAAAAATGTTTGAAAAGTACTGTAATTTTTAGCTACTAAATATGCAGTCACAGTAGATGACTCATACGTTTATTACACTTGAGATATTTTATATCATAGATTAAAAACAGAGCTTAGTCAGTGTTCCTGACCACATAATGAAATATCTCTCCAATTCCCTTGTACCTACTGTTTTAGAATAAAGAGGATAGTTTAATTCCCTTCTTTCTGAGTAAAATGATCTAGCCTCATTTAACAAGCAAAACCACCAGTCAAATTTACTTAGCAACTTTATCTTCCTGCTCAAATGATTCCCACTGCATACCCACTGGCTTCTTCTTCTCCTAAATGGTTTTGCAATTTACATTTTCCAAGGCTAGTTTCCTTGGACAACTTGCGAACTCATTCTATAAATCTAAGTACTTGTCTGAACAAACAAAGTTCTCAAAAATGAGAACTAAATTTATCCAAAACCTTACCATCTTTGTGGCTACTGGCACTTCCAATCCTAAAGGACATGGAAGCATAATTTCCTCAGGAGATACTGTGATCAAGTGAATGCCATGGAAAAAGCCTGACACATTGCTATTTTTGAATGCTTAAATTTGTCTGTTTGGGTACAAACCCATATAGTAACTTGGCCTTAATTACAAAGCAAAGATATGATCCAAGGTTAACAAGTCTTAGTATTTGGGCAGACTTGGGAACTAGCTAAACAGAATTTATTGAAGTCTTCTTATGCATAGTAGCTTCAATAGAACTTTGCCAATAAAATATATCACTGTGTCTGACTTGCTCAGCTTGCTTATCTTTAAGCATTTTCAAAAGCCACATCATGAATTCTATAATTCCTCTGTTAAAGGAATTATAGACTATTTTGGACACATCTTTGAAGATAAGCACTGAAGGAGTTAACTAAATAAAATGAAATCCAATTAAGGCTATCTTATGTGATCTTTTATTCTTCAGACTCCTGGACTTGGCAGTAAACAGTAGGCTATCTTTTGAATTTGACCTCTTTTTCCCCTTTACCTCTTGGGAAAGAAGAATGTTTCATGTAAAAGAAAATAATTATAATCTTAAACGTGGGTTTGCTATGAATGCAGAATCATTTTTGTTAGTGACAAGAATTATAGATAGACAATTTTTAATGGGAGAAAAAAGCAGTCTCACTAGAAAATATAGATCCTGCAGAATTTATAAATTTTGCTTAATGAGTGTATTTTACTTATGGAATGAATGCAGGTAAACATCTTGTCTTCTTTGGCTTTGAGGAAGAGCCAAAGGTCCTACATAACGTAAGCGGTGAATAGGGTAGATAACGACACACCCTAAGGATTCTGCAAGCTCTCCTGGCTGTGGAATGGCAGCAGCATTCACCATAAATTTTTATGAAACCTCACAAAGACACTAACTAAAGCTGACTTCCAGAATTCATTCAGAAAGTGGGAAGAAAAATGGGATAACAGTGACTGACCTGAGGGTAAATATTTTTAAGGGAGATTAATGACATATCTTTCAGTATAATTTTAAAAATGTATAAATAATGGAATAAAAAATATATGGTAAATATGTATAGATGTAAGTCATAAATAAATTATAAATTATAAATATATAATTTAAATATATATATAATGGACTTAAATATATGGTAAATATATATATACATAAGTCATAAATATATTATAAATCATAAATATATATTATATATTTCACCATATATTCTGATTCCGTTTTGCCTTTGCCATATCCTTGCTGTCTTTCACCACCTAACCTATTTCTTCTTCCACCATTTTATCAATTTATTTGTCAGTGGGTTGGCAAGGTAGCTCAGCAGACTAAGTGCCTGCTTAGGCAAGAGCAGAGACTCAGGTTCGATCCCTGGCAGCATATGCTGTACCAGCCCCACCCCAAAGCACACTTGTAATCCCCAGCATTGGGGAGGCTGAAAACAGGAGGATCACTACGAGTCCAAGATGCATAGTGAGACCCTGTACCAAATGCATTTTTTAAAAAATTCTTTTCTTGTCAGGGATACAATAACCTGAATAAATTGCTGATTAAAATTCTTATTAAATAGTAATACTATTGTATTATTTGAATTGAAATATTTCTCATGAAATTTGTCTTACAAGTATATTTTGTATTTTCTTCTATCCATGACTATGTGATTTCAGACTTCATGGTTGTGTATTCATCTAAGCCTCCCTGAAACATTGCTGCTCCTTGGAGTTGAATTCTTGACAAATTCATCTTATGACTCTGTGGTTCTCTTAGACAAGATCCCCATCCTCAGGGCTATTGAGCAGCATCAGTCCATGGCCTGTGCAGATCTAGGCTGCTATAGTTAAGTATTGGGCAAGCGAGCTACCCTTTACCATTATTTACAGATGATACCTGCTGCTCTCATTACCTGCTGTGCTATACCTCCTGTTAGGTCAGTGAACACATTAGATTCTCATATGGGCACAAATCCTACTACAAACTGTAAATTCAAGGGATCAAGCTCGTAAGAACTTAATGCCTGATGATGTGAGATGGGGCTGAGGAAGCATTGCTAGCACTGGGGACTGGCCCCAAATAGAGATCGATATTAGTAGAGGCATTTGACTAAAGAGGAACCATAATAAATCCAATTGCTTGTAGACTCAGATAAGAATCCTATCAGTAGGTGGAAAGTAAAAATTAAGCAGTATCTTATGGTAGGTTTTAAATCAGAATTCAGCACTTATTTTAACTTGTGCATAACCTGACAGTTATTTTCTTTGTTATTTCCATCTGCACCTCTTTCCATACTGTGCAGTCCTCTCAGCCACAGTCCTGTAGGCCCATAAACTAGCTTAGTCACCACGTAATAAACTTCTTTGAAAGGGCCAAAGGCTCCTTGATGAGCCAGCAGAAGAGGTTAATACTCGAAAGCTGCATGGAAAGGACAATATCAAGGAGTCCTACTTAAAGTTCAAGCTCATCATCCACACCTGTTTTGTATAAAATGTGGTGATCAGCTATCCAGCAAAACTATGAAACTTTCAAGACTGCTTTGCTACATGGAGACCAAGCATCTCCCATGAAAAGACAAGTCTTCGGAGCAGTTACTGAAGACCACCACTTCATCAAATGCGTCTGAACTGAAGATATGTTTCTAAGTGAATTGCGAAAGGTGAAATGCACTTTACTATTGGTAAAGAGTTGGTCCTGCTGGTGGAAAAGCCATATGTCATGAACTGTTAAGATGGGCAGAAGTTTGAAAAGGTAACCTGTGTTCCTCTTTTGGCTGACAGTCACTAGATGAACTGATGAAAGAGCAAAGCATGAGTCATAGTGGAATGCAGTCCAAGTTGATGAGTGTACCAGTGTTCACAACGGGCAACAATGCTTGTTTTTGCATGATATATTTTTCTTCTTTTAACTTCATATTTTATCAGTACATATTTGTCATACTTATTGATTATGATCAACCTGTGGAATTTGGACCTGTACCTAGCATCTTGATTCTTCTTTTTTGTTCCATCCTGTATATTTTTCAAGAGGGTGTGCCTGCAGACAGTCATGTCCATGTTTTTGCCAATCACCACCACAGCTACAGAACTACCCACGTCTTTTAACAATTATGTACCAGAAAACTAAATTGATATTGTACCTTGATATATGGACAGAGTGACAACTTCCATGACTGGATGTCATTTTTTTCACTATTTAAATAAAAGAAGTACTTTTGTAATGTGATTCTACACATCATGTCATCCATAGAGAGATGCTGGCCTGCCAAAAAAATGTCACCTAATTTGACAATGCTTTTGAGAATGTGTTTAAAATTACTAGACATGCCTTTAATGCATGTCTGTTCACACATTTCTGTAAGATAGTGGGTGCATAGCACAACAAGTTGTACACAGAAGAGACACAACTCTCTCAGGTATAAAATATTAGCTAGGGTTTTGAGTTATAAGTGGTGCTCCAGGGATCTCTTTTAGAAAAACAGCACTGGTAGCACATTTCTGTGACACAGAATGGGTCTCAAATCTTGATTACTTGGGTAACCTATCAACCTGCTCAAAGAACTCAACTCACCACTTCTAGGGAAAATGATAATTGCACTCAAGTCAGCAGATAAAGTAGCTGCATTCAAAGCAAGACTAGAACCATGGAAGTGATGAATGAACAGTAGTATTTTTATCACATTAGCAAAAATTTTGAAAGATCCTGAAACCTTCTTTCTCCCAGCTGGTCCATGATCACTTAGCTCAGATTTACAATGAGTTGGAGCATCATTTCCCAATGGTAAAAGACTTTTGAACTTGAAAGACATGGACCTGTGACCTATCTGTGAATAAACCAGGTGCGACAATGCAGTCATATGATTATTTTCCATGTAGAAAAGATTTGGGAAAACTCCTGAATGCATTATTTCCCCATGAGATTTATTCAGTATTATACTTGATGTCCCCCAAAGTCTCACAAGCCCATTATTGAGGCCTTTGAAAGGTCAGTGGATTATGGGGGTATGGAAGCTGATCTACTCTTAGGACTTAGGTCTGGTCAGAAGAGGTGAACCATGAGGGGGAGAGCTGGAAGGCTGCATCTCCCTTTCAGTTCCTCTACTCACTCTGCTTCCTGACTGACACCACGAGTGAGGCGTTCTTCCACCCAGATCCTTCCCCAGTATCTTCCTGTCTTGGAGCCAGAAAATTATGGATTAAAATGTGAGGCCCAGTAAACCTGTCCTTCTTTAAGTTGAGGGTGTCAGGTACTTTGTCCTAGTTATGGGAAAAATGACTAAGACAATCGATCACTAGTACCTTCTAATTTTACTTTTTGTATATTTTTATTTGCTTTGAAGAATAACCTAGCAAGCTGATACACATGTAGACCAATGCCACCAGCCCTACAAATGTTTGACTCTAATACTGTGGATAAAAATTTGCATTTCTAGCAAAAGTGTGTTGCTTTTGTGTGTTGTACAAGATTTGAGCATTCTAGCAACCTGTACACAAGGAGTGGACAGTCATTAAAGAATAAAATAGGAAATAATAATGTTAGCATTAAGCATCTCCTTCACTGTAAAAATAGCTCTATAACTTACAGTAATTTTCTATGCTTAGAAAAGTTAGGAAGAAGAATATGTTACTAATTCCATTATTTTCATCCTAGCTAGTCTTTTTCTGAGTTGGTTCTTAAGTGAATCAAGTCTTTTTTCTTCCTCTCTAAAATTTTATTTTTATGCCATCACTTAAAAGAACAATGCTTTTTCTTTCATCCAATTTTATGAATTCTGTTAAAGATAATAAAATGAAGGTTGGAACTTGAAGCATGTTTCACACAAGAGCTCAGATGGTGCAGATAAACACCCTATGATTTGCTACTCTCTCCAAGTGAAAATGAAACATTTTAAAAGACAACATTGGGACATATTAAATGCTGGCTACTGCTTTAAAGCAGTATTCACAAACTTATTCCTTATACCCCTACACTATTTGTACACTTATTTTCATGATAACCCACAAATAGATAGTATCATTATTACTTATAAGGAAACCAACTCACAGGGAAGCAATGACATACAGACTGGTATTGCTGTTGCTAACACTGTGGATTCACTGGTGCCTTAGTAAGTGCTTAATGAAAAACATTCTTTCATTTGCTTTCTTCTTTGCTGCCTATGATAACCCTGGCCTTGTCACATCCAGTGCCTTGGCCTTCTCAGAAAAGACTACAGTTAAACCATTTGCAAAACAAAGATAGCCCTAATTACAAAACCAACAGCAAAAAATGACAGGATATATGTTTAAAAGCCTCTTGAAGTTACAATCATTACTCAGAAATAAAGTTTCATTAACTATAAGTTTTTAGTTTCCAAACTGAAAATTCATAAATTTTTGTTCTCATGCTTTGAAGACATTTCTTTGGCCAAATGTCTTTTTTTTTTTTTTTTTTTTTTTTTTGGTGGAATGGGGAATTGAACTCAGATCCTTGCACTTGCCAGGGAAGCACTTATTCTACTAAGCCCCTTGCCAAATATCAAATATCAAGTTTATCAAAGCACGCAGAAAATTAAATGATGAACTGTAAGAAGAAAACACAGCACCTGAACACCCCTTCTCTAGACACAGTGGTGATTTTTGTGATTATTTGGAGCAAGTCCAAGGCATTTGGTTCTAGGATATATATTTCAAAATAATCTTATAGCATTATATAAAAGATTAGTGGTTGTCCTTCTGGAATTGTTTTCTATGTCTGAATTTACATAACAACCACTAAGAGTATATAGAACGATATAAAAAGCAAAGTGATATACAAAAATTATCACTGAAATACTCAGGACTACAATTCACAATAAAAGCAAAAGAGAAAGCAAAACTACTGGAATGTAAATTGATGAACTGTATATAAAAACTGAATTCATGGAAATTCTGCAGAAATAAACTTTAGTGCAAACCCTCAGTCTTTGGACTCCTTTTGTATAATGACAATTTATTGAGAAATTAAGATAACAAGGTTTGGAAAATAAAATAGACACAGTATGGAGAAGCAATTAAACTCCATAACATTTGGGAGGAAATAAAGATACTCTCAGTGATAACCTGAGGTCTCTAATGCAGTTGCATCCTGTTGCACATACAGACTGGCTAGTGAGTTACTCAGCCTTGTCACAGGGCTTCCCTCATTGTGAGGTGAGGGACCTTGAAGTGTCCCCTGCAAAGAGGTGGTAAGAAAGTTAAATGAATTGCAAGGAAACTGGTTATTTTGCACAGTGCCTGGCATTTGGCCACCATCCAGTGAATGCCATGTATTTAAGAAAGGATTCTCTAGCTAGTGCTATTACCACTGGTTGTGGGTGTTAGGTAAATGCCCACTTGCTTTATTTCAGGGATGAGCTCAAATGGATTCAAGCCTTCAGAACCTCCAAAGTTGGGCCAGTGAGACACCTCAGTGGATTAAGTACCTGCTTAGGCAAGCGCAGGAAACATGGTTCGAACCCTGGCACCACATGCTGTACCAGCCCCACCCCAGGGCACACTGAGCTGGCCACCAAAACTGGGCATGGTGGCACATGCCTATAATCCAGTGCTGGGAGGCTGACACAGGAGGATCACTAGGAGGCTGAGCTGTGTAGTAAGACCCTGTACCGAATACATAAATTAAAAAAAAAATCTCAAAAGTGCCATACACTGCTGGAAAACTCACTTCATACCACTCTCTCTCTCTCTCTCTCTCTCTCTCTCTCTCTCTCTCTCTCTTTCTCTCATAAAAAATAGTAAAATAAAATTAGAAATGATACTGAGTTTCACTAAACACAATGATAGGAATTCAACAATGGTTGTTATATTGTATAATGTCTTCAGATCAGTTGTTTAGATTACCCGCTATAACCATGCAAAGTTTGTTTTAAAAAAGTTATAAGAAAAAAATTTTGAGACAGGCTCCCACTATGCAGTTCGGGATGGTTTTTGTAGCCCCAAGGCTGGTCTCGAACTCACAGAGATACCTCCTGGCTCAGCCTCCTGAGAGTTGGGATTACCGCTATGTCTGGTTCCAGGGCCCAGACAGTTTGTGGTATCTGTGGTCGTGACTGCACAGCACTTGGGGCTGGAGGTAACACTCGAGTCCTTGTGCTTGCCAGATCGCTGCTTATGCCTCTGCACTATCTCTCCAGCCCTAGTTATAAGAATTTAAAAGGAGGAAAAAACTGTAAGCATTAACTGTTCCTTTCCTTAAATCAGCAGTACAATTATACAAGACATCCTGTATAATGTGTATAAATGTATTTCTCTCTTCCTTCTCTTTCTCTTCTCCTTTCTCCCATCCCAGTTGCTCCTTTCCTTTGAACAGCTTCTTTCTGTTGTTACACAGTATCTATTGTACCTTCCAGATTTTATTTACTCTTTCAGGTTCTCACACTACTGAGACAATACAATATTCTCTCTTAAAGCAGTAAAATTTAGGGGCTAGGGTTTATATCATCCTACTTGGAATTAAATCTTGGCTTGGAAACTTTCTATTCTTTTTTTTTTTTTTTTTTTTTTTTTTTTTGGCTGAACCGGGGATTGAACTCAGGCCCTTGCCCTTGCCAGGGAAGCACGTATTCTACTGAGCCATCTCCCTGGCTTCTGGAAACTTTCTAAATGCATATTTTTTTAATGTTTTTTTTTCTCTGTTTTATTTAAAAAGATCAAAATAAAATCTAAATTTTATAAACTATATGAGTTACAAAATTTACATGTAACATTTCACAAATATACTCAGGATAGTTTATGAGATATTGTCAGAGCTTATTATTTTTTAAATAAATAAAACCAGTCCCAGGTTAATATTCCAACATTCTCTCTTTCAGAGAATTGCAAAAGCAGTATAACAGCTCTCCACCAAAACTAGACAGAGGCCTGTGATGATTCTTCCGTCGTACCACTGCTCTTTTGATAAGCCCTGAACTAAAAGCTCTTGATAATCTTAGTTAACCTCAAAAGAGGGACCTACAGCTGGAGAAAGTGTGAATAACTGTGGGTTGTACGCAGCATTTCCTATCTGGGCTCTTGGAGTAAGAAAAATAGGGCAGCTGGCCAATACCCAGGATGTAGCTTCTCTTTCCAAGACCACCCCTGCCTTCAACAGCACTCTGGCTGCCTGCATCTGCAGACAATTCTAGTTCTGTGTTTGCAAGCTTAGTGCGGATAAGCACACTCACACACCTTCAATGTACACTGTGCTAGAGCATTTCTTGGCCTACATAGAGCTTTCCTTGGCTCCATTTCCCTCTCCAGCTATTACACTTTCCCTGTTACTTTTGGCAGCCAGAAGTTCTAATGCTGTCCCCAGTAAGCCTCCCACTGCATTACCCAGTCTACTGCAATCTGGTTCCAAATCCCAACATTTCAAGGAAACCAAATTGTGAATACTACCGAATTATTCAAGTCAATTTTATTAGATGTCAGTAGCATTTTTCTGGAGTTTTTCCATAAAGTCCTTTTCAGGATCCTGGGATTTATGACCATACTAAGAATGTTGGGTTTTATTCTCCGCCATCAAAAGCCAGCACAAGTTTTAGAGGAGGGGAAGGGCGAATAACACAAACTCTGAGTTTCACATCTCAGATTTCTCTTCCTCCAGGAAATCTCTCAATGTAGTTGTACAAATGAAGTGCTTGCTGCCTCAGGACAATCACAGGTTGAAATACAAAACACAAATACGATGGTATGAGAATGCAGAGCCTTCGGCAGGTAACTGAGTGCAGAGAAGGTCATGAACTTGCGGTGGCTAGGAGAGGATCAGTGTCCACAGGAGACTGGAGCAGCCTTGTGAGTGCCTGCCTTGTGAACCCAGCAAGAAGATATTGCCCATAAGCTAGGATGTAAGTCGGTGTCAAAAGCCAAATCTTCTGGCCCTTTCGAACTTGCAAGGTCCCAGAACAATTAAAAGAAGCTTCTGTTAACACCACCCTGTTGGTTGTCATGACAACACAAGCTGCCAAGAATATCTGGGAATTGTCCCTTCCAGAGACCCTCACTTGTTCTTTTTCTATCATTTTCTCCAGGGCTTTTCATCCAGCTCCATAACTTAAGCTCTGTTCAATGTAACAGTGTTTGAAATTTCCACTTTTTTTCAGCTTTTATTTTCTGTCAGTACTTCTTAAAAGTTCTCTGATCTCCAGATTTTTATACAATATGGTTATCTAACATTTCACTGGGCATCTCTCAGACACCTTAAAACTTGTCAGCTTAAAAATCAATTCCCGTTTTATTGCCCACAATGTTGTTTATCTCTCAATCTTATCTGTACTTCAACAAATCTCTAATACTCACCAAGACCAAAAGCAGAAAAACCTGGTAGTCATATAGCTTTTCACTACTCCTCATTCCCCATGTGCTACCCCTCAATAAATGTATCCCACAACAAATCTTCATATCAACCCCAAATATGCTACCTTCTCCACATTATGTCCTCCGGTCCAGTTCATCATCCCTAGCATATTGTAAAATCCGCTCCTCACTATAAATCCATTTGTTTCCTTTTCCCTCTCTTCCAATGGCTCATGCAGACTTATCTGTCAAACATGGACCATTTCCATCATTGATCAATATCTTTCGAATTAAACTCACATTCTTCCTTAGTGTGTCCTACCATTCCCAGCATGCCCCTGTGCCATTCCCATGGCCTCCTTGTGCTAGTGATACCCTGGCTGTTTTCAGTCCTGCTGTGAGTCAGATTCTGTCTCACATAAGACATTCCTTCTCAGAATGCTCTTCCTCCTTTGCAAAGCAGCTCTTAGTCCTTCAAGGTGCAGACCGAGTGCCACCTGCTTAGAGGCGCTGTCCACTTCTTTGATGTTGGTTCACTTTGGTAGGGTCAGGGGTAGGGGTAGATTAAGATTTAGGGTTAGATCTATGATCAGGTTTAGGTTAGACCTGGTCCTCACCTATTGGATTGTTCATAGCTTCAAAACATTCATTTATAGCTACTTGTTGCTTTTTTGTTTGTTGCCTATTTGTTATTGTACTATAAAATATATAGGGCAAGGGTCTTGTCTTTAGTGTTCACAAATACATGCTAGCATATGGCACTTTCCCTGGACTTTCACTACTCAGTCTTCTGGAATGAATCCCATCACATGTAGATCTTAGCATAGATGTAAAATAGAATTACCAATACAGATGCACACATGTATTGAAAAACACATGTAACATGTATTTCCAGATGTGATTGAAAAAGACATTGAAGGACATGTAGGCCACAATCATTATCACAGCAAAAATGTGGTATATTAACAATGAAAAACTGAATAGCTCAGTGGACTAAGCACCTGCATAGGCAAGCACAGGGACCAGGTTCAATTTCTGGCACTGCAGGTCCCACTGGCCCCACTCCCAGGGGCACTGAGCTGGCCACCAAGACCTGGCATGGTGTGAAAATATACACTGAACCTTTAAATTTTTTAAATATAGTAAAAGAAGCATTCCCATTCATCAAATATTATCCCTGGATTTGAATGAAATTATCCAATATTTCTTCAACTTTTTGGAAGTTCTAGAAGTTGCTTTTGAGTATCCCCTTGGTTGTGCATGGCGACACTCTTTGCCTTGCTTTTCTTTTTTCTTGTTTCTCATAGCGAGATGCTGTACCAAATATATAAATAACAACAAGAAAAAAGATGCAGCTTGGACTCATAGTCATCCTCCTGTTTTCAGCCTTCCCAGTGCTGGGATTACAGGTGTGCACCACCATGCTCATTCTCAGTGGCTGGTTTGGTGCATCCTGTGGTGTCAGGGATTAAATCCTAGTCGCTGCACTTGGCTAAGCAGGCACTTAGTCCCCTGAGCCATCTCATTGGCCATTTGTTGGCAGTCTTGATATCCTGAATGCATTAAAAAGTTACTCATTTTGACTTTGGGGAAGAGCAAGAAGTTGCACTGTGCCAGATCCAATGAATAAGGTAGATGAGGACATGCCATAATGTTTTAATTTCACAGAAATGTCCAAGACTTTTTTTATGTATTTTAGGGAAGGGTCTACAGGGTGTTCAGGGGTTTCACTACTAGGTCAGGACTTGTAGTGATCTGCTTGTTTATAGTCTCCTAAGAGCTGAGATTACAGGCGCATGCCACCATGCCCAATCTCAATCGCTGACTCAGCATGCCCTGGGGGTGGGGCCAGCAAGGCAGGCCTGGGGATTGAACTCCCGACCCCTGCACCTGCTTGTAGCACTTTAATCTACCGAGCTATTTAATCCACTAACAATGTTAAGAGTTATGGTGATCATGAATATTTAAATAAAAATTATTGGACACACAGCTATTAATATGATTAAATTTAATCAAAACAGAATTCCTTGCTTTAAACACATTTATCCCATTATTGTTGGCAATGAGTCCTGTACTGTAAACATTTCATTTGTTTGTTTGAGACAGGGCCTAACTTTGTAATAAAGGCTGGCCTTGAAGTTAGAAAAATCCTCTTGCCTCAGCTTCCTAAGTGCTTGGATTACAGTGGTGGGGTACTCTTCCCAGCACCTGAATAATTTTCAAATGCCAGCGAATATTTGATGACTCTATAAATAATTAAGTGGAATATATTAATTATGCACTACAAAGTTTTCAAAACATTAGTATTCACAAAATTTTAAAATTAAGCATAATCGCTATGCATGCTGTTATGCAGAAATGTTGTGGGTTTGCCAGCAAACATTTATTGAATGTCCTACCTATGCTGTGGCCGTAATGCTCCTTATCACAGCAAAAACTGAGTAAACATGAAACAGTTATTATTCTTAAAGTGTTATACTATTTTTCATAGCTAAGGTATGAAAACGCCAAAGAACTTGGAAAGGATATATGAAATGATTTCTTGCTGAGAAAAATCACTGTCACATATTCAGTAAAATTTAATGACAGCAACTGGATCTCTCTGGTGAGAGTGACTTGGACACCTGTGCCCTTCCAAAAAGGAGCAGCAAGGACATCAGGTGAAATAGTACACGGCAGAAAATTACTCCAAGC
Organism: Ctenomys sociabilis; assembly: GCA_004027165.1. Classification (NCBI taxonomy): domain Eukaryota; kingdom Metazoa; phylum Chordata; class Mammalia; order Rodentia; family Ctenomyidae; genus Ctenomys; species Ctenomys sociabilis. Next base: position 59,026 of record PVKA01009920.1, read on the forward strand.
AGCAAAATAAAATTACTTTAATTTTTGCACACACAAATTGCTTGCATTTTAGAATTTTTTATTTACCATGATTTTGATTTTTTCCTGTAAGTCATCTAAAAAGAAGTCAAGCTACACTAGACTTTGGGATACAAAATAAGGGCCACGAAGATAGCTCAGTGGCATAAGCATCTGCCTGGCAAATGCAAGGTCCTAAGTTCAATACCTGGTACCAAAAATATATAAAGAAATCTACAAATATTCATTAAGACCCTGACTATTGTTTTAGATGTACCTGCTGTCATGATGACAAAATGAATCAAATATACAGCCTGGTCACAGTGTATTCACAGCCTAGTTGGTGGGGAGGAGAGGTAGATAACCAAGCGCAGTCCAAATCAATGTAACACCTCAGCAAAGGCTATGGAGAAGACATGGCAGTGCTGGCTGTGAAAGCTTCCCTACATTGCAGTAAACTGATAACATCTGGGAGGGATGGGCTTACAAGGGAAATGCCACTTTCACCAGGCCTCAAGGACAAGAAGAATTTGGCTAGCAAATACAGAGCCAGAAGCACGCTTTATCCAGAAGGTATTGTTCTTGGGTTTGTGGAATGATAGTTTTAAACAAAATGGGTGTCATGCGAAATATGGGTTGAGAAGGAGTTTATCTCAGGGGTTGCAAACATCAATGAATTAGTACAACAGACTCTTGGTTCACAAAAGAACTTGCCCACACAGAGCCAAAGCTCCCTAAAGAAAGGTCCCCTGCCAAACACCTAGACCAAACAAGGTGACACATTTGGTAATTTGGTCATCACACAAAACCGTGTGATAATTTGGCTAACTTCTTTCTAATCTGTCAGTGGCTTTTGCTATCTGGAAATATAACAGATTTTTACAGAAAATATAGCCAATCCGAGCCCTTTCAGTGATAGATCAATACAAGCTATAAAGTTGAGCCATCCAGGTTGAGTGGGGTGAGCCTCAGATGGCCACTGAGCACTTCTAACTGGTGACTGCCACAGACTAAAACTATTTATTGATATTGGCTTATATAAAAAATTATTATTAAAGTAAATTTCACCTATCTGTTCAACTTTAAAAGTGATTTCTAGACATATTTAAACTATATGCATTTTGCATCGTCATTGACAACTACATAAAGCTTCATTATGTAATACTTTTCCATTGAATTTATCATTTTAAATAGCTTTTGTGTAAATGGGCAAGCTAAGGGAAAGTCAAAATAAAAAACTAGTTGTGATGTATAGCAAATATATTCATTGTATTTATCTTTATATCTTATTTTATAGAAGTATTAAAATACATAGGATGGTAACGTGAATTTAAAATTAAATTAAAAGTGGCTTCAGTGCAAAACGTCCCCATTTGTACAAACTGAATTAAAAATTTGGAGATCCATTCATCAGCCATTATAAAACTTTAAAATTCAGTTATAATTGACTTGACCACAATAAATTGCATGTGAAAATTTTTATGTTATTTTGACAAAATCATTGCTTGTAAATATATTACAACTAAGATTTATTTAGCTGAGTTAATAAGAAGCAATGGAGACATGCAAGAGCATTAGACTAATTATATAGTTGCACAAATTTCTGTGAAATCCTTTAAAATAAAATTGATTGTTACAATCTACTGTATAGGGAACCTCTGTTAATAGAAGAGCCTTGGGTTTACGGCCTCCTTTAAATGCTTGGGACTAACACAGTTGTTAAAATGCATGAGATTACACTGTAATAGTATTCTTTACTGAATAACAAATCAGGCCACAAATACTAATAAACATAATCACTGGGACCTTAATGGAAGATTTCTGCTAATTTTGAAAGCTTTACAATTAGTTGTGATTCAATGAACCCAAATCCCTGTTAAATTAAACTGCAAAAGAGCATTGGAAGGCAAGAGCGGTGTTTTAGGAAGAAAACGGGGGAAGTCTATCTGAAGTTTTATTTTTTCATGGAAGGCAATTGTAAATGTAAAGTGCATTTCTTTCCTTCCCTCCCTACCTTCCTTCCTTCTTTCCTTCCTTATGTGTAGAAACTACATAAAACAGCATCTTGTTTCCATCATACATTGCACTAATGATAAAACTTCTCGTGTGTGTGTGTGTGTGTGTGTTTGCGTGTGTGTGTGTTTTAAACGCATGACCCACCTGTATTATCAAGGCTGAGTGTCTCAGACCTCACCCATCCCATGCATCAGGTCTCTCTGACACACAGGCCACCTTTGCATTACATCTCCAAGGTTGTTCTGACCTTCAGCTTCTTGTCCCTCTTGCAGCTCCTTTTGCAAGGCTCTGCATCTCAGTCATTACATAATTGGCTTTTTCTTTTACTTAAAACCCGCTTTAAAGACATCATTCTAGAATGCCCATTTTATTTATCTTATATGTATGTGTTTAGTATAAGGTCTACAGGTCTCACTACATAGATGAGATTCATATTCATATTGATTCTCCTGTACTCAGCTTCCCAAGTGCTGGGATTTCAGGTGCACGCCACCACGCCCAGTCTTAGTCACAGTCCCAGCAGGCTCAGGAGGCCGGGCTGGCATGGCATGCCAGGAATTGATACGCAGTACCTGCACCTAAGTGGGCACTTTAGTCCACTGAGCTATCTGGCCAGCCCTACAGTGTCTGTTTTAGTTATTTTTATTTCTTTATAATTTTATTGATAAATAAATAGCAATGAGACAGTTTCAAAACTGATTGGTAGCACAGTTTCAATAATAAATACACTGCATATTGTTGTCTTAGTGGTTATTCATTGTGTGAGATGCAGACATGACACCCTGCCCACAAACACTGTTAGAACAGATGTCTATTCACTGAATTAAGAGAAGGTAGCTGTAAATCTATCCTAACTATGTAGAATATACAGATACAAAATGGTAATCCATTTGTATCATTTTTTTGTTTAGTTTTGTCATAGAAGGGTATTCCATTGTCATTTAAATATTGTAGGCGTGTGAATTCAGAAAAATATTCCAATATAGTCCAGTAGTCCATAATACAAGTGGGTTATCTGTAAGACTGGCAATATCAGAAATTGTTGACTACAGCCTTTTACAGTTCAGCATATTAATATGACTTCACTTTTTACCTCATTTTTATACTTTTCTGCTGGATGGTTAAGACCAAGAAAAAGCAAGACCCATATAACAAGAAATGTAAGTTTTGTATCTGATAAGGTTAGTCAAGTCCCTTCAGGATTTACCCTATAACCCAGTACTGCAGTTTGTAGATCCTTTGTCAGTGTCAGCCATGTGGATGAGTCTCAGCTATTGCTTGACCAGTTTACTCTCTGTGAAAGCCTGAGAGAAAGTTTTCTCTCCATGTGACTCTCTTTAGGCATACTATACATCATCGATCACATTCCTCTGTGGCTCCATAATCTCCTTGTTCAGAAAATTTGGGACACAACTGAGTTACATGATGTTACAGTATAGGTTCTCCTATGTCCTGAGTCCTCACTGATCTTTCAAGGCTAGGGCCAAAATGTTGGCTGTCCTTGCAGCCCTTCTTTTTCTCTAATTTTTGGTCTGCAAACTTAGGTTGTTAATCCTTCAGAAGAGAAGCTTATTATTACTCTACAACATATGCAGTTGGGTTTAACCTATCTGTCTGAATATCAAACATCTTAGGCATAACCTGGAACAGGTATTTTCTGTCAAGTGCTGATCTGTTAAACCTTAAGTCCCTACAGAATATGAAGGGAAAAAAATCAAAACATTAAATAAAGATGTGAATAAACCATTACATATTTTTACAAAGAGATTTAGAAATGTAACCGTATGCAGTGTGGTAACAGGACAGTCCTGTGACATTTTTTTCTTGTCTCTTTTTTTCATTTAATACCCTTTTATTTAAACAAACATTTACTTGACAGTATGACAATAACTAGTATGTCATGTACAGTGTCCATTTTAAATGCTCACTTCTTTCTATAACACAAGAATTTTTTTTTGTGTGTTAGAACAGCCATAAAATTTGAATTTTTCTTAGTAATTATTGTAGTTCTTTTTTTTTGTTACTGAAATTGCCTTGGTGGGAAACATGTTACATGAAAATGGAAAACTGAGTTGGCTAATGCACTGTTGTGAACAACCTCCCCTTAGCTATTGTTCTGTTTATGTACACACATATATGTATACACACCCCACATATTCTCACAGGTGTGTAAGTAAGCAATATATTTGGCAAGTTAATATCTTGTCAATTGGCCTATTTGACAGCCAATTTTCTTCTAGTAAAAATCTGTTAACAGTATTTTCTTTCTTTTTTTTTTTTGGCAGAACCAGGGATTGAACTCAGGCCCTTGCCCTTTCCAGGGTAGCACTTCTTCCACTAGGCCATCTCCCCAGCCCCTATGTTAACAGAATTTTCAAAGTGTGTAAATATATCTCTGAAGCAATTATCTTTAAAAGCTATATGTGTTTCTGCCATTCAAAGGTACTAGATTTTTAGAAATCAAATTGCTGCTTTTGGAAACTAAGAATAATGACTTTTTTCTTATTATAAACAGTAGTTGGTTTATCCTTGTATATAGATTGATTACTTGCCTGATTATTTTATTAGCATAAATTTCAATAAGTGTAATTAAAAACTAAAGAAATACACTTTAAATTGTTCCTCAAATCACTACACTGTCCTTCAAATAATATTTTACCAGTTTCTATTTATACCAATATTATATAAAAGTGGTTACTGATCCATAGTTTTGGTAATATTAAAATTAATGATAATTTAAATTCAAAGAAGGAAGATACATCATTTTAGGATTGAGACCTAAGTTCTTTTTCAATTTATCTATTAAAAGTTTTATTTTTTTTCATTGGTTTATAAGATCTATACATATATTGAGATTATAAATATATAAATATCTCCCATTTAAAATACTATTTTTAATTCTCAAGTGTACATTATCAATTTAAGCATATACTGTTCATTGTTTTATAGTCAAAATACATTTCCTTATCAAGATTTTAGTGTTTGGTATCAAGATTAAAAAGTCTCATTCTCTCAAAATTATGAAAATTATACATGTGTGTACAATGTATTTTCACACACACACATATGTTCATACATATATACGAACGTTTCATATTTTCAAGAAATGTATGTTTTCAGTTTTAAAACTTTAATCAACATGCTTTTAGATTTATTAATATATGCTAATTGCAATGAAAAGTAAAAGGTATATAATAGATACAGATATCAATTTGAATTTTCTTCAAGCATTATTTTTTTTTTTTTTTTGAGTCAGGGTCTCACTGTGCAGTTCAAGCTGGCCTTAAACTCACTTTGTAGCTCAGGCTGGTCTCGAACTCACAACAATCCTCCTGCCTCAGCCTCCCGAGTGCTGGGATTACAGGCATGTGCCACTACGCCCAGCTCTTTGAGCATTATTGATGTTTTACTTTTGAGAAATTTGGCTCAAGATTTGGCTCAAATTTTGAGCCAATATATAATTAATTTTTGCAGAAACTCTAAATGAAATATTTACTTTCAAATAACTGGTTATCATAAATACATACACAAATAAACAGTAATCCTCTCTTTTATTCACAGAAATTAATTGCCACTTCTTCATGTATCATAGGTCCCTGTATATATTTAATATATATCATACACATAATGCTTTTTAGATTGTTCTATTATCTTTTATTATTTTTCTGTTGATTTCAATGTTACTTTATGCAATAACACTTTTATATCTTGTGAGAAATGATTGTAACTCAGTATTTTTCATTCTCTTTATACTTTTTCTTCTAAACACACAACACAGTTTCTTCTTAGCTCTGCTTAGCTTTATCAAAAGGCACACTATGGCCAGTGACATAGCTCAGCAGACTAAGCACCTGCTTAGGCAAGCACAGAGACCAGGGTTCAATTACTGGTACAGCATGAGGTGCCAGGCTGGGCCCTCTGAGCCGGACACTGAGACCAGGCAGGGTGGCAAGTGCCTGTCATCCCAGTGGTGAAAACAGGAGGCTGAAAACGGGAGGATCACTGTGACTCTGAGCTATGTAGGGAGACCTGTACCAGATACATAAAAAGGCCACAGTGCTTCATATGCTCATCTCATACTGAAGTTTCTTTTTCAGAAAGTACCCTTCCTTTCTAAGGAAGAATGGGTAGCTCCAAATCTTGCCAAGCTTCTGTACTCACTTATTGGAAACATGCTGGAAATTTCCACCTCAAACTAAAGAAAAAATGTACAATAATTACGAAAGCAGTTATTTCTTGTAAAATGAAATATAAATTATTTATAATTTTTAATTGCAAGAAATAAATAATATCACTCAAAAGTGTGAAGCTATATCAGGACATTTTATAAAACCATTCTTGTAAGTTATATAATTTTTTTTTGGGGGGGGGTTTTCTTTTCCTATTTTTTTTGGTGCAGGGTCTCACTCTGCATGCAGCCCACATTCATAGTGATCTTCCTGCTTTTTGCCTCCCATGTGCTGGGATGACAGGCGCGCGCCACCGCGCCCGGATTGCATTGCCGGCTCAGCGCACCTGAAGGCGGGGCCGACGCGGCTGGGGGAACCAAAGATCGAACACTGGTCCCTGCGCTTACCTAAGCAAGCGCTTAGTCCGCTGAGCTATACCGCCGGCCCTAGTTATATAATTTTGAATGTATTGTATTTTAAATCCTTATTTTCTAAATCAGCAATATGTATATTGATACCTATACAAATCTGCTTACTATGAAAAACAACAATTACAGATAAGACATTAATTAAATAATCAGCATATAGTAGCAAAAAGAAAAACCTTAGTATCATTTAATGTGAGCCTTACTTTCATTCTTAATATTTAATAAAAATCTATAAATAGTCTTGGAGAAAGATTATTGATATAAATACTAATGCTTTGTGCAGAATTACCTCACCAAACCTTGCTAATAATTTTATTTCTGTACAGGATAAAAATGCAAAATCCCTTAATTCACAGTCTTTTAAAGTGACTGTAATTGTGGTTTTAAAAAGGGTACATCAGAAAGCAGGGCTTCCTAAATAGACTCAGAAACTTAGAGTAGGAGTTAGAAATAAGTTCCAAGAAGAGAAACTCCGTATGCCGGGCGTGGTGGCGCATGCCTGTAATCCCAGCACTTGGGAGGCTGAGGCAGGAGGATTGTTGTGAGTTCGAGACCAGCCTGAGCTACAAAGTGAGCTTAAGGCCAGCCTGAACTGCATAGTGAGACCCTGTCTCAAAAAAAAAAAAAAAAGAGAAACTCCGTATCTATAGTTTGAACTTCGGTTCCCCTTCTTTTCAGTTATGACTAATGAACGGCCCACTCTCACACACTTTGCAAAGGCAGATACAGTTTGAAATGGTTTTAACAGATGGCTCACTGAGTCA
>PVKA01009921.1:0-66409 GCA_004027165.1 Ctenomys sociabilis
GTTTTGGTATTGTACAAGGTGCATACATGATATTATATTTACAGGTTTTTTTATAGCTGAATTATATCAAAGATTCAATAATTATTTACCTAGTGGATGACCATAGCACTAAAAGCCGACATAATATCCTGTCCAACCACCATTAGTGCAGATCTTGCCTCTCATAGAATTATGTAGAAGCACAGCATTATCTATCCCACAAGCACTTTAGCAAGACCCTATATCAATTTTTTAAAATTTTAGAAAGGGTTGGGTTGAATTTTATAAATCTTACTGATGGAAACTGCTTTATTTTATATAATAAACTACATTAAAGTTACTTTAAATTACAGCCCATCAAAACATTCAAATGACTTATCAAACATAAGAAAAGCTATCCAAAAAAGAAAGAAAAAGACATTAAGTGCTTTGTATAGAAAAATCATCTTGGTTGAGAAACTTAATTAGATGATTTGCCAAATAGGATATTAAATGATGAGATGTATTGCTGTCATCTTCTGTATGTGACCCTGGAGTTATTATCAGGACTAGACTAGTCCAGGTTTAGCCAAAATCATCTATTTTGTGAAATCATCTATTTTGCAATAAATTTGTTTTTGGCATTTAAAAATCCCAAACATCTGTGATATGCCCTAAACCTTATTGACACTTAAGCATACACTTGGTACTTTTTAAAAAGTACATTTTTAGGTGTTGTTTTAGATACATACGTTTATTTCTTGAAAGAGAATGGGATCTACAGGAGGCTGATGCAGGAAGACACCTTAGTTTAATAGGAGTTTGAAAGTAGCCTGGGCAACATGGCAAGATCGGGTCTGGGGCAGGGAAGAGAAGAAATAGGTAGATGCATGTACTTTTATAACGAGAGTAGGAACTATTCCACGTTCAGCCTAATATCTTGGTAATTTTTATTTCTTCACTAGGAATGTTTCAGCGAAGTTTTTGTGTTTTCATTGCTTTAAGGGGAGGTCTGAACACATTTTTAGGTAAAGAACTGAGTGGTGGTGCCACTTCAGAAACTGTTCAGCATAACAAATGCATTTTCTTGATATTTTAGTACAGCAATCAGCAAACACTGGGAGGCTGAACTAGCTGCCCTCAAAGGAAACAACGCCAAGCTCACCGCAGCCCTGTTAGAATCCACTGCCAATGTTAAGCAATGGAAACAGCAACTCGCCGCCTACCAAGAGGAAGCAGAGCGCCTGCACAAGCGGGTGAGCATAGTGCCTGTCCCTTGGGTTTCAAAGCACAGATAGGCTCCTTGATCAGAGGAAATGTGCAGGGAATGTGCGTGTAGATCCAGCGCAGTCAGCCTTTAGTGAATTGGTTGTCAGGACAGATACATGAGTTGCATTATGTTGGTTTGTTGAATTAAGCAAAATATTTTCCATAATTTAATGAGAATAAAGATTATACAGTTTTTTAAGTCAAATTAGCCAATTGACATTTAAAAGCTGATTTTTTTTCAGCTCTGTAGTTTCATGTATACTCTGCAATTCTTCATTTTTTAATTTTTTTCTTTTCATTGTATTTTAAAGAAATTAGAAAATATAGATAACTCATTGTTTAAAATTGCAAATATTTGCAATTTTAGGCAGAAAATAATTCACAAATCCAAATTCCATTAATATCAGAAACGCAAACAATTTTTTTCATTAAAAACATAGAAAAGCATTCACCCTACAGGAAGCAGATGCTGGTAATTTCCCTTTCAAAAAGGAAGTCAAATAAGCAAACTCCATAGACAATAGAGAATGGCTTAGCAACAGCGTATTACATGGTGTAAGACAGGATAAGGATGATAAGGAAGTGAGCAGGAACCTGAGAAACAAGGAGGGAGAGTTGAAACCTAAGAACGTGTCTCTATCTGATTATAAAAATTACCTTATTGGGGAGGTGGGAAGGGGAGTTGTTTACTAGGCATATACTTCCAGATTTTCAAAATGAAAAAGATGTAGAAATTTGTCTCACAACAATGTACTTAAGATACTACTGAACTATATACATTTCAAAATTATGGAAATGAGGCAGGGATATAACCCAATGGCATAAGCACCTGCCTGGCAAAGCACAAGGTCCTAAGCCCAAATCCCGCCAGTTACCAAGCAACAACAAAAGAGTAGGACATGTTATTTTAGGGAAACAAATAACAGCTTCTGAGACAGGAAGGGTCCCAACACAGTTGCCAATAAGTCCACTTCTCAAAGGAAGCACAATCATAAGGTAAATACAAAGTCATGAAATGGGTATAATGTGGGACAAAAGCATGATCAACCCGTAAGGTTGCAGTACAATCACATGTGTAATAATGATCCAGTGGGTAACAGTTCATGTAGCAAGTGTCCATAGAAAGGACAAAGAACTTTTCAGGATGAGATTGGTGGGGGTCCTTGTTACCTTATGGAGGTGAGTGATACCCATCTAGACTTTATTGGACTAGGTGTTACCACTTATCCCTTGGGAAGGTATATAGACTTGGTCATTGTATCTTGATCTTGAGGCTTGGCCTCTAACATGCACTTCTGGACACAATTGTAATGTTTTCTCTTTTGTATTTACTCTCTTGAGGGCCTTTCCTTGTCTGACTGCTTAACTGCCTAATTTCAGTATTAAAGAATTTAAGAAAAGTAAGAAGTGACATTTTTATTTATTCATAGATATATAATATCTAGTATTCTTGCCTTTCTGTGGGTCTTAATTTCTTGTCAGGTGTCATTTCCTTGCAGCCTGCATGACCTCTTTTAGCATCCTTTTTTGCAGGTATATTGACAGCATATTATCTCACTTTTTATTCAGACATGTGTCTCTTGACTTCAGCTTCATTTTTCGAGTTTTTTCCACATGTAGTCATTTTAAATGTATATTGGACATTCAGATGAAGTTTCATAAAGACTATAGTTTTGCTGTCTTTCTTTGATGAGTTTTTTTGTTTGTTTGTTATTTGTTTTTACCAGGGGCAGTTAAATCATAAGCAGTTAACTTGATTTGGTGGAATTGAGGCCCTTATGTTGTTAGGGTTGACTTACTTCAGTTTTGCCTTAATTCTAAGGTAAATCACTTAGTCCTAGGAAACCTTGAAGACATAGCTGTTCTAGGTGTTACCAGGAACCCGGGATTGGTGTGGCAGGACAGGGCTGTAGGCTATGTGTAGAGAGCAATGCTAGAGCTTCATTCTTCCAACCTCAGTGTTCACCATGCTCCTCGGCCCCTGGGATCTCACATGTGCCTGTTCAATTGGGGCTAGCTAAAAACCTTAGAAAGCCTATGTGCTTAATAGGGGCTCCCTCCCCTTAATTGCTTGACTTCTGGCTGCTCCACTAATTCCAAGGAGCCCCACGGTGCACAGGCTTCTCAGGGAAATGAGACTAGTTTTTATTTTTTTGGGGGGGGGGGTTTGCTTATTTGTTTTGTTTTGTTTTGTTGGCAGAACCAGGGATTGAACTCATGCCCTTGTGGCTACTGAGCCATCTCCCTGGCCTAGTTTTCTGTCTTGAGTTCATCCATGAAGTTTAGCAGGATGACAAGTGCCTGCCTGCAGGCAAAAAGATGTAATGTGTTTTTTTATCCAAAATGACTACTTTCCTTCAGTATTCTGCCAATTTAAGTTACTCATCAGGACCTTCAAACAGTAGATTTTTATATTTTGTCCACAGCTTGTGATTATAATCTGTGGAAAATTAATTACCATTATCAGAACTGGAACTGCCCTTAGGAAATGTTATTAATTTCTAATGATCTAATTAGAAATTATCTAATTTATCTAATTATCTAATAAATTATCTAATTATTTAATGTATATATTCAACAACAAGGTGCTTATTCCCAAGGTTTTTGAACAGATTCTCTGTTCTGTGAGTAGAACATGAGCACTTGTACAAATTAGGTTGGCCATCTGGAGAAAGTACAGTGGACTGTAAGCTGATGGCTTGGTGAGGTCAGAATAATTTTCCATTGTCAGAGGACAGTCCAGTGAAGTCAAGAAGATGGAAATGAACATGAATTGTTCTCAGAGCAAGGAGACTATTCTACTTATAGCTGGATATGTATATTTTGGCCAGAGAGAATGGATGAACACTTGTTTGTTTATTTGTTTGTTTTTGTTTATTTGTTTGTTCTTTGCAGTACTAGGGATTGAACTCAGGACCTTGTGCTTGCCAGGCAAGTGCTTAATTCTACTGAGCGATCTCCCCGGCCCCTACTGAGCCATCTCCCCAGCCCCTGAACACTTGAAACCAATTAGAGAAGTGCAAATCAAAACTATATGTGGGTGGGGTATGGTGGTGTACTCCTGGAAACCTGGCACTCAAGAGGCTGAGACAAGAAGATCACCACACGTTTTAGGCCACCTTGAGCTATGTATAGCGTTCAAAGCCAGTCTGAACTACACAGTGAGACTTTACCTTCAAAATAAAATATGAAATTCCACTGCATGCAGGGAGGGCAAAAAAAAAAGGAAACTAGTTCTTTGGGCTGCCAGTAAGTTATTACTAAAGAACTCTTATCTTTCTTATAAGAGGTACTATGAATATGAAGTCATTCTAGTATTGAAGAATAGAAGTTGTATTTTAAGCATTTTTTTTTTAATTGCATTACATTTTGGAAATGTACTTGAAAAGGCCAGTTTTCGCAACCCATATTTAATTTGAAGGCTACAGCTAAAAGACAGAAGGCCATATCTCATCTTGAGTATGTTTAGAAGAAATTTTTAAAGAAAACTTTTATAGGCATTCTCTGCTGTCAAACAATCACTTAACTACTATTTCTTTTTTTTTTTGTCAGTTTTTTTTTTTTGGAGGGTGGGGTGGGAATTGAACTAGTACCTTGCACTTGCCAGGCAAGTGTTTATTCTACTAAGCTATCTTCCCAGCCCTTAACTACTAATCTAACCTGTCCATGACCACATATACAAATATTTATTTTGTTCTTTTTACCTTGTCTTAAGTGCATTCTTTAAAGAATATTCATTTTGTGTTGATGAGATACTATTTCCAAAAATTCGTTATTCACATGTGTCACATATCAGGAGCTTATATGTCTTCAGCAAGAAGCTTTCTTAAATTGTCATTTAATTTCACCTATGTTCTCATTGAATTTTAGGTCACAGAGCTTGAATGTGTAAGCAGCCAAGCAAATGCAGTGCACACCCATAAGACAGAGTTAAACCAAACAATACAAGAACTGGAAGAGACACTAAAAGTCAAGGAAGAGGTATTTGCCACTTTCTATATCAGGCTAACATGCATTAGAAATACTAGTCTCTTGAGTTAATAAAATGAAAGTAAGATTACATGCTTTTATAAAATGAAATTTTTCTTCAGTGGCGTGGAGCTTGTGTATATTTTTCCTATTCTCATTTCTATTACTGTGAACTGTGTTGAACTGGTTAGGCAGTTAAGAGTAGAGTGCCTATTACCTTCTAAATAGAGTGTGTGCCGGGGAGATGGCTCAGTGGAATAAGCACTTCCCTGGCAAGCGCGAGGGCCTGAGTTCAATCCCCAGTTCAGCCGGAAAAAAAAATCATCTAAATAGAGTGTACATTCATAAAATCAGTAGTAAGCCATGAGAGATTAAAACAGTTTCATAAATTGTAGCTATCTCTGGTTTCTAACTGGAAGTTCTAATATCTGAAGAAAGAATTCAATCTCAAAGCTTGAAGCAGCCTTTGAAATGACTAGGTTGTGTTTCTAAACTGTGCTATGTCAAGTTAGAATTGTTACTGATGATCATTCTGTTCTGGATGAATGCATCCCTCTATAAGGAATGTGTTTTAAAGTGGAGTAATCATTTCAGAGGAAAATAAGTACTTCCCTTTCCTTGATATAGTTTAAATGTTGTTGAAGACATTATTCTACCATTTCTAGGAAATAGAAAGATTAAAACAAGAAATTGATAATGCCAGAGAACTGCAAGAACAGAGGGATTCTCTGACTCAGAAACTACAGGTGAGCTACTTGCCCTACTATATTTTACCCAGTTCCACATAGGAAACCATCGATCATTCTTTCACATAGTAATGACTTTTCCTGTGACTTCATTTCATAGGTTTTAGTAATTTTTTTCTAGGATTTCTGATTTGTGCCTAATCTTTGACTTTTCAAAAATTACTTAGTTTATCTAGGTATCTTGTGACACTGGTGGCCATTTATAAATTGTCTTTGGTAAGTTATTTTGTGAATTTTAATGTTAAAAATGCCTTAAAGTTTTAAAAATTTCTCAAATGGATATCATTTAATTTAGGAATTCTGCTTATTTTTCACACTGAGCTAATATATGAACTATATAGCGATGTTATTCCCTACTGAACATAAGTAAATGCTATTTTTCTTTTTTCAGTCTAATTAATTTTGCTAAGATTTTTGTCTAAATAATATACACCCTTTTTTTGGTACCATGTATTGCACTTGCCAGGCAGGCAGTTATTCTACTGTGCTATACTTCCCGATTCAAATGTGCATACCTGGTTCCATCCTCTATGGTAATCAAGCATAGTGGAAGATTTTTCAGAATTAGTCCAAAGTTTCCTCTAGCCAGTGTTATGCTGTGTCTATATAAAGCCTAAAGCCTCACACAGTTATAAGTAGGGTTTTTTCAGAGGTGGCTGAAACTAGGGTTTACAGTGCAGTGCTAGAATTAAGGGTGTGATTACTGAATCAGTCCAGTGATTGGCTAATCTCAGTAGCCTAGATACAATATAAGGGACAGAAAGAACTTTGTCTTATGAGTTGCTTGCTTGTTTTTGCCATCTTGTGCCTATCATGAATTGTTTCTCTGTGAAGCCTTGGAGCCAACCAATTATGGACTAAAGCCTCTGTAAACTTTAAGCTAACTAAACCTTTTCTCCTTTAACTTTGGGTGTTAGGCAGCCATTTTGTCCTAGCACTGAGAAAGTAACTAACATACTATCTCAGGTATTTGTCTTTTTTAGCAGCAGTTCTCGCTATATAGTTCAGGTTGGTCTTAGATATAGTATGTAGCCCAGCTTGGCCTTGAATTTATGGCAATACTCCCACCTCTACTTCCCAAGTACTGGGATTACAAGGGTGTGCCATCAGCCCAGCTAAGTAATTTTATTATATCTCCATATCCCTTCTTTTTGAGCAGTATGGGAAAACAAAATTGCTTATTTTAGCTCAACCTCTTCAATATTGTCCTTACATTTTTATCATCTGTGCAAAGTAGTGGTTCTAAGTAAGGATAGTTTTGCATCCCAGGGAACATTTAATCATGTATGGAGACATGTTTTACTTTCACAATTGGGAAGTGCTACTGACATTTAATAGACAAAACCAGGGATGCTGATTTTTGTGACCCAGAATGACAGTACTGTTCAAGTTGAGAAACCTTGATAGAAAACCAGAATATGAAGCATATAATTAGGTGGAAGGAGGCTAGAACTATCTTTTCTTGAATTTGTGTTAGCGTTTGAGCATAGCACTTACTGTGATTGTATTAAGCACTTAGCACACTTGACTTGATTCTCACACTAGCTGTTTGGATGTTCCCATTGGCAGAGAAAAGAAGTACAAACTAGTTTACCAATGCACTTAGCTACAAAGCAGTGAGGCCTATGTTTGTTTGCATTTGAAATATCTTATAATGGACTCTGCATAGAGCTTTATCACCACTCCCTGAACTTTCTTGTCTGCAAGCTGATGATAGAAAAATAGTTATATTGCAGTCTAAGCCATAAATTCAATATCTACCACAATTGGAACAGGAGCCTACAAATTTGAGACAGTCGTCTCTAAGCAAAATGTCCTCAGATCTGCAAATGAGAAGCTCAACAGTTCACAGGAACTATCTTAAAGATGAAGAAAATGATGGGGTTTTTTTAAATGCTTCTCCCTCTGAACTCCTGGTGGACTCTTAACTATGACCTTCATCCTTTCTGTGATGGTATTGCTCTAGATTTTGCTACAGCTGTAGAGCAGTATGTTCCCACTGAGAAACTGAGTATCTACAGTTAATTGGAAGTTATGATGGACAAAAGCTAAGCAGATATGCAGCTTCTTTTCTGGCTGTTAGATCTAAAACAAGATTGTAAAAGATGTGGGACCTCTACCTACAAAAGAGAATCTTGCTCATTCAGAAATTGAAGCATTTTCTTTTACTTTTTCTTAAAGAAATATGTCATAGACACCTGAATTTCCATTCCTTCTAGAGCTTCTTAATCTATTTCAGTGAGTATAGATAGGCCTTAAAAATTCACCATTTTATAAAATGCTAATGAAGTTACCCAAATATGTGGGAAAAAAAAAATGTCTTCACAACAAGTGTATAAACCATCCCTAATGACTCTTTTGTAAAGTTTAAGCCAGTATAAATTTTTGTCACATACATACCACTACCACTTATGAAGAAAAACCAAGAGATGATTTGTGTCAGTCTTCTGTTAAAACATCTAAATGCAGTTCACTGATGAGGAGTGGTTGAATTTTAGAACTGGCACTAAAGCTGTAAATAACAGTTCTTATACATTCCTTCATTCAATATCAGAGGTTATTATCATAAAGTAGGACTAGGAAGCTTTTAGAAAACTTGAGGATGGGAACTATGTTTATGAAATTTCAAAATCATACTTGATTTGTAAAATAACTTTCATGCCCTAGAATAATTTATAACATATTAGAGCTTTTTGGGGGCTGGGTAGATAACTTGGTGGTCACAGTGTGTTGCCCTGTGTGTTGGTTTATTTTTTTTCCTTTTCCTAGTATTTTTATCCTTTCATTTATATAAATGTTCAAAGCCTACTGGTTTTACTTTGAATATCACTTACAAGTGTGTGTCATAGATTCTTAAAGAATTCTAAAAGACTAGGCCTCAGAAAAAAACTGCTTTGAACCCTGGTTTACATGCCAGCTGCATGCTGGCAATTGAGTCTGGGTGTGGTTGCCCACACCACATCAGTTAAAACACCAGTATGGTATTAAAACAGTAGTGGGGATAACAGGCATACTTACTTTGTTCCTAATCATAATAGAAATGCCTTGTTGATCATGTTGTGAGAACCCCTTCATTTTTATTTTCTAGAATGTTTTTACAGGAATGACTTGAATTTTGTTGTCTATGAAGGCAACTATATTTTTCCAAGATGCCTTTTTTTCCTTCCTAGATCTATTCATAGCATTTAATATGTTATTGTATTTTCTGATAATTTATTATCTTTGCATTCCAGGGATAAATCTCATTTAAATATTGTGTCTTTTTTTAATTAATTTTATTGAGAAAAAAATAGCAATGAGACAGTTTCAGTATTAGTAGATGGAAAATACCTTTTCCATGTTATGTCTATGATGTTTGATATTCAGACAGATAATGAGGTTAAGTTCAACTGCCTATGTTATAGGATATTAATATCATTAAGCTTCTCTTCTGGAGGAGTAACAAGTTTGCAGATCAGAAATTAGAGAAAGAGAAGGGCTGCAAGGACAGCCAATATTTTGGCCCTAGCCTTTCAAGATCAGTGAGGACTCAGGATACAAAAGAACCTGTACTGCAACATCCTGTAACTCAGTGATGTCCCACATTTTCTGATCAAAGAGGTTATGGGCCACAGAGGAAAGTGATCAATGATGTAGAGTGTACCTAAGGAGAGTCACATGGAGAGAAAACATTCTCTTAGATTTTCACAGAGAGCATTGGGTAAGCATTGGCCATGACTCATCCACATGGCTGACACTGACAAAGGATCTACAAAGTGTGGTGCAGGGTTTCAGGGTAAATCCTGAGGATATTTGACTGACCTTGTCAGATACAAAAGTTACATTTCTTATTATATAGGTCTTGCTTTATCTTGGTCTTAACCATCCAGCAGAAAAGTATAAAAATGAAGTATAAAAAGTAAAGGTATATTAATATGCTGAACTATAAAAGGCTCAAGTTAGTAACTTCTGACATTGCCAGTCTTATGGATAACCCACTACTATTATGGACTGCTGGACTATATTGGATTATTTTGAATTCACCACCTACAATATTTAAATGGCAATGGGATACTCATCTCTGACAAAACTAAACAAAAAAAGGGCATACAAATGGACCATTTTGTATCTATATATACAAAATAATTAAGGTAGAGATATAGCTACTTTCTCTTAATTCAATAAGAAGAAAGATTTGTACTAATAGTGTTTGGGCAGGATATCATGTCTGCATCTTATACTATAAATAACCACTACAAAGACAACGGTATGCAATGTATTAATTATTGAAACTGCCCTACTAATCTGTTTTGATACCGTGTCATTGCTATTTGTTTCTCAATAAAATTAATTTTAAAAAAACAGGTTAGTAGGACAGTTACTGTCTTATTTGAACATTAAATTTTATTCTCATTAGGATTTTTGCATGATATTATGTGATACTGGTTGGTACTTTCTTTGGAGGATGGGAACTATGTTTATGAAATTTCAAAATCATACTTGATTTGTAAAATAACTTTCATGCCCTAGAATAATTTATAACATATTAGAGCTTTTTGGGGGCTGGGTAGATAACTTGGTGGTCACAGTGTGTTGCCCTGTGTGTTGGTTTATTTTTTTTCCTTTTCCTAGTATTTTTATCCTTTCATTTATATAGATGTTTTTATCCTTTCATTTATATAAATGTTCAAAGCCTACTGGTTTTACTTTGAATATCACTTACAAGTGTGTGTCATAGATTCTTAATATTTTCATTAGACTTGTTTTTCATACCAGAGTTGTTTTAAAAAGGTTTCTCAATTTCTTTATAGAAGGGCTTTTTGTAATTTTTTAATTATTGACTTCTAGTTGTATTGCATTGAGGTCACAGGATTTTGTTGTAGAATTTCTATCTTATATAATTTAGTGCTGCTTTTTTGTGATCTGATATTTAAAATGATGAATGTGAATGCTGAGGGTATGTCTTACATATATACAGTTGGATAATGCTTTCTCAGCCAATTGAAAATGTATTTTTTTAAAATATATTTTAATAGGTTATTCATTTACATGTATTATGATTTATTTGTCTCTTTCTCCAAATTATGTACTACTTGCTCTGTTTTACATCTTTGATATTTGAGGTGATCTTAACTTTGTAGTTGCTACTTTGAACTTAAATCTTTAAACAATTCTGCTAGGGCTAGGAGTATAGCTCAGTGCTAGAGCATTTACTTAGCATGTGCAATGTCCTGGCTTTAGTTACCACATCACACATACATACAAAAAAGTTTTTTTAAGAAGAAGCCAGATGTGATGGCTTATACCTATAATCCCAGAATTCTGGAAGTTAGGTAGGAGGCTCACCATGAGTTCAAGGCCAGCCTGGACTTCATAGTGAGTTCAAAGCTTGTCTTAACTATGTGGTGAGATTATCTCAATAAACAACAAAAACAAAAGAAAAAGATAAAGATGATACTGGTGTTCATATCTAAATTTTCACTATCTGGTTTGTTTCAAATGATATCCTGTAATTCTGAACTGTTATAGCAATCTTAGATTTTGCCAAATGTTATTGCATAGTTAGATTGACCAGTGACACAGGAAACCATCTAATGGCACTTAAAAAAGTGAAGGGAACTTTTTAGTTTGCTGGCAGGCCCAAAGTATAACACCCTAAAATCAAGCCCTGAATATGGGAAGGAAGCTACATAGAACTTATGGGGGGGAGTCAAACAAAGGCTCACTTGAAGGTGACAGGTTTACAGCTTTTAACATCTCTAATAGAAGGTGGTTGTGAAGCAGTTCCTATGGGAAGGGGTGAAGAGAGGTGCAGCAATGTAGAGACTGTTGTAATCTGCTGGTTAAGAACATAATGTCATCTATGGGGAGGACTTCAGGGTTGAGTCCTGGGAGGGGGGTCCTTGAGTGGTTTGTTTTCTATCTTGCTATGACATTAAATAATAGCTTTAATAATGAGACTAAATCTACATTTTCATTTCCTGTCTCCTATTTTATTTGTATAATTTCTACTTTGTTGTACTTAATACATAATTTTCTAACAACCATATATACTTTTGGCTTAATCTTTGATATACATTAATATATTAATGCTCAGTCTTAGTCCATTGTGCTATTGTAACAGAATACTTTTAACTGGTTAATTTATAAAGAACAGAATGTATTACTCACCATGTTGGAGGCTGGGAAAGATCAATGTCAGCTGACTCTGTTGTCTGGTGAGATCCACTCAAGGCTGCACCCTCACCTGCAGGAGAGGGGCACACCTGGAGTGAAGCCTCTGTTACCAGGCTGAATCCCGTGCATAAGGATTCAGCAGAGCCTGCACTCCTGCTGAAGGAGTCTCCTTTCCAGAGTACTTTGTTGTTGGAGAAAGTGTGACCTGTGCTTGGTGTTCATCCTGCATATTCCTGAGTTCTTGTATTTTCACACCTAGGGCAGGAGGATCACCATGAGTTCTTGGCCAGCCTGGACTATGCAGTGACTCAAGGCCAGCCTGCTCTACATAGCAAGACCCTGTCTACAAAAAAATATTTTTTTTTATCAGACCAGATCTTAGATTTCGTTGTTTATCTTTCCCTTTATTAATGTGACCTAAAAGGGTTTTCTCTCCATTATACACTCCCCTCTTCCGAAGTGCCCTCTGCCTTTTCACCATTTCCTCTCCACATTTTTAAAATAATTTTGAGAAACAAAAAACAATGAGACAGTTTCAAAACCAATTAGTAGGATGGTTTCAATAATTAATACACTGCCTATTGTCTTAGTGGTTATTCATAGTACAAGATGCAGACATGATATCCTGTCCACAAACACTACTAGAACAAATCCTACTGTTCATTGAATTAAGAGAAAGTAGCTGTATATCTATCCTATTTTTTTGTATACTTTGTTCTGCTTTGCCTTCAGTATTTTGTTTCTTTTTTGGGGGGGGGCCCTGAGGGTGGGGCTGGCATGATATGCGGTGCTGGGGATCAAACCCCTGACCCCTGTGCCTACCCAAGCTTGCCTAAGCTTGCCTAAACAGCCATGTTAGACCTGCTGAGCTGTTTCACCAGCCCTGCCTTCAGTATTTTGGGATTCACAAACACTTTGGGGCTTTCTTTTTCTTGTGGCTATCACAGTTTTGTGTTATCTGTCTCCTCCTGAACTTATGGAATTCACAGTCATTCTTGTCATTTGTTGGCATAGTTTAAGGAAGATGGTTGGTAGATATCAGTGTACGCAGTCATTATTACCTTCACTATTCAGAAACTTCTTCGGTTTTCATTATCTTGCCTCTAAAATGCATGCTATATTAAAAAAGGAACTGTCTTCATACTGCTTTATCTTCAGTGTCTAGTAATGGAAGATATTCAATAAGTAATTGCTGAGCAGTTCTTTATCAAATTGTATATATGTGTCTTTTACCCATTTTTGTGGGTAAAAATGGTGTATTAATACTTGCCTTGACTTGTGTCCCACTGATACATGAATGATATCAGACCTCCAAATAACATAAGGGTAGTATCATAACTCCCAACCTGCTAGATGTCTCATGTTTGAAGTTCATGTTCCCCAGAATTGAAGTATGACTTGTAAGGAACAACAGTGATTAAGAGTAGGAAATATTTATTGAAAGAGAGAGGGACAGCTCCTGAGAGACAGAAGAAGTCCCAAGTGGGTTGCTGAGGACCCTACTTCTCAGGGGAAGTTTTAGCGAACACAACCTCATTGGTACAATGTGGATAATAGCTATGATCAACCAGAAAGAATGTAAGTATAGTCACTTAGTAACATTGGTCCAATGGGGAAGGAAGTCACACATAGAAAGTATACATGGAAAGAACAAAAGAACTTGTCAGGAAGAGATAGGTCTGGGGGTTTGTTTATCCACTAAAGTGATTGATACCTACCTAGACTTCATTAGACCAGATGTTGCCATTTATTTTATCCTTCAGGGAGGCATGTAGGCCTGATCATTCCATCTTTATCTTGATGCCTAGCTTCCAACAGATGTACCTCCAGCCAAAGTTGTATTTTCATTTCTTCTTTTGATTTTCTCAAGAACCCAGCTCTATCTCACTGTCTATATTTCTACCTAGCTCAGCTGTCTACAATGCAACTATATTTGAAGATTAAAATCTAATAGCACAGTTAATAATCCAGAGGCATTTAAGATTGAATCATACTGATAAGGACTTAAATAAATTAGATGTCATAGGGTTTTTTTGTAGCTTTTATTTAGACTAAAAGTTCCAGGATTTCAATTTAGAGAAAATGAAGGTGATCTGGTTCCAATGATTGTGTCATAATTGCATAATACTCTTAATCTAACAGATAAATAACGACTTTCTGCCCAGTAAAATTTTACATGTTCAATTTTTGCCTTTCCAATCACTCAAAAGAGATTAAGCTATTCTGCCCTGAAGGATTTATTGAGTCTGAACCGTGCCTCTCGGCACTACTAGGGTGTCTTACATTGTAAAGGAAAAGAAGTTCTTAGACAAAAATAAGAGTTAGAAGAATGAGTTTACAGAGAGGGAAAAAAGAAAAAAAGGCATGAAGAAGACTGGAAGATACAGGCTTAGGTTAGAAAACTAGGACCTGGCATTCATTGGCCATGGCTTTGGTCTCCTCTGGTTGGTCCCTATTCACTAGACCATCTGCTTCTACTATAGAAACAGGTTCTTTCTGCCTAAGAAAAACAAGATGTGCACCATTAGCATTGCTTTGGACTCCTTTTGTTATCTTTATAGTAAAATTTCTGCGGACAGCTTGGCGGAGACTCTCAATACAACAATGCAATGCTGTGGGAATTCTGTTCCACTGAAACCAGTTGGATGTGTTGTTGGTTTCAGGGAGGCTTTCATGTATAAGAAAAGCTTTGGAGAGTAGACAGTATGGTGGCTAGGAGTGACATTTGTTGTTTTTAGAGTCGGAAACATTCAACTCATAAGCTTCTTGTTTAAGCAGCAAGAGAGTATGTGGTGCAGTCATGAATGGAATTTTTACATCTGATGGAAGAGTCTGTTTCTTCCCTAACAGTTTACAGCTGGAATTTATAAATATTTTTATTAATTTCAAATTCCATCCTCACTTTACTTATGTTTACCTTGCAGATTATTCAGAGAAAGGAGATTAGAAAAAAGAATGGATTAAGATACCAGTACATACTCAAGATGAGACTGGATTCCTAAGCTCTTCATTTATCAGTCCCCATAGCTCTTCTATTTTGTTCTTAAATTTTTCCACATTCTTCCATCTCACGTGGCATCTCACATGGTATCCCTGCTCATGCATTACTCATGTAGACTTGTAGTTGTCCTCAGAATTCTGAGTTATCTGTTGCTTTCTAAAATGTGTTCAAAACAGTTTCTTACATTTTTCTCAAAACCTTAATTTTTGAAGAAAATTTGAGAAAAATAAATGCTGGTGGGAAAGTGCCCTAACACCAACCCCAAATTGTTTTTGTTTTGTGCTCTGACTCCCCACTGTCTGCACACACGCTCTGTCCAGGTGTAATGTGCTGCTTTCTGTGCTGTTCTTGTTACTGAACTATGATCAGCTTATCCTTCAGCAGTAGGATACTTTGGCTTTCCACTGTCCTTTATACTTAACAAACTTACATTTAAATGTATTGAATTTGAAGCATTTTATTTTCTGTTACTGATTCATGTTGTATATATTGTTTTCATTATGCCATTTAATTTATTTATTTTAATATTATTTTTGTCAATCACTTAATTTCTCTCAGATATAAAAGTGAACTTTCCAGAAAGGATATATAATCTTTAATTTATTTCTTATCTGAGTAATTTATTTCTTATCTGGGGTGCACTGAGATGTCAGTTGAGACTGGGCATGGCAGCGTATGCCAGTAATCAGGCTGTAAACAGGCAGATCACTATAAGTCTGATCTAGTAGTGAGACTCTGTAGATCCTTTCCTAAAATACAAAAAAAAAAAAAAAAAAAAAAAAAAAATTGTAAGAATTTATTTTCTGCAATTTTTTAAATTTCATTTTTTAACTGAAAACATTGTTATCACAGTTTATATCTTTGTGACTCATTTGTCATCCTTAGAAACATTTCTTAAAACAATGGTAACTTCTGAATAACTTTTGATTAGCAGTTTAATATGTTTCAGATTTTTTTAGAACGTTTTGTTATCATGAACTCTTGCTTCCCTTTCGCATGTACTGTAGTTATTATATACCTGCACTGTAGTTTTTAGCAGTTGAACTGTATTCTTTGCAACATGTATTCATTTGATATCAAGGTCACGTGTTCAGAGAGTACTACAAGCTCATTTTATTTTTCTTTTTATTTTATTTTATTTTTTTGTCTTTTTGAGACAACAAGCTCATTTTAAAGAGTTGTTTTCTTCTCTAAATCTTTGCCAGAGTTTCTGGTAAGGAGAAAACTTTAATTTCTTTCTCTGCTTGTCTTCATCTGAGCTTGCTAGCAGGCTGCCCTGACTCCTGTTTGTTAACCAAAGTAGGTAAGCAACAGTGAAGATAAGATGGAAATAGTTATTCAGTGAGTCTTCAGGACTATCTGGGTTAGGAAGCCTGTCTGAAAGTGTTGCCTGGCTTGAAGGAATGAATTAGTAACTTTTTGTTAGGTGAACAGACAGGTTCACAAAGAAGCTAGTGGGTAAAACCACACACTCTGAGGGCTTATCTGAAACCTCTTTAAGAGCTGGCCAGATAGCTCAGCAGACTAAAGTGCCTGATTAGGCAGAGAGCAAGGCCAGGATCCCCAGCATGCCGGGCTGCCCCTGCCCCCCAGGGTACACTGAGTTGTAGATTGAGACTTGGCACAGTAATGCACACCTGTTTCAATGCTTGGGAGGCTGAAAACAGGAGGATCACTATGAGTCTAATCTACATAGTGAGAACAATAGACCCTATAGACCCTGTCCTAAGTACAATATGTAAATAAATGAAACCTTTTTAAATAGTGTTGAGCTTCAGAAATTCATTTTGATTATTAGGCTTGTTACATGATACACAAAATAAGAAGTATGCTGTTTTCTAAGCGATGAACTGACATATATGTATGTATTTTACTTTTGTTTCTGAAGGAGGTGGAAATTCGAAACAAAGATTTGGAGGGACAACTGTCTGACTTGGAACAGCGTCTGGAGAAGAGTCAGAATGAGCAGGAAGCTTTTCGCAATAACCTGAAGACACTTTTAGAAATCTTGGATGGGAAGATATTTGAACTAACAGAATTACGGGATAACTTGGCCAAGCTACTGGAATGCAGCTAAGGAAAATGAAATTTCAGTGCCAATTGATTAAAATACTCTCTCTTCATAGGACTATTTGGGCTGTGCATCAAGATTGCGCGCGTGCACACACACACACACACACACACACACACACACACAATGAGTATCACTCCTCCAGGGGGAGGGTCTTTTGAAAATTGGAATTGTATATTTCAGTGTAAATTTTAGAATTTAGCTTGTAGCTAGTTGGAAAAAAAAAATGAAAAACTTGAACTACAAATTACCTCCATGTATATTATTGGCCATAGTTAACTAGAAAGTTACAAATAGACTCTTAATGCAATCCTTTTCCCCCTGATATTAGCCAGTGGGAGAATTAACAATGTCTGGGTCACATCCCCTTTTTGTGTTCAGCATAGTGAAGATTATCTGCTTTTTAAATTAATTTATTTATGATATCTAGAGCTGTGATTTGTGCAAAAACTTAGTGATGAAAGCCCTATCTTTTGTTGTAATCTGAATAATTTCTCAGGATATTTTTACACTGCTCAGAAGCAGTACCGTTACCAGTTAATTCTTGCCAGGAGTGAGAGAGAGCTGCATCTTTATTGAAACACACTATAACTGGATGCGTAGAGTTCTTCCCTTTTTTGTACTGGAAGATTTTTCAGTCTGGTGACTACTCTGGTACACTCTGGTGTTCTCTAATCTTATACATTGTATACTTTACTTTTCCTTATTGATTCCATATGTTTATGAGAAAATACTGTCTCCCATTTTATTACACATTTTAAAGCCAACTGACAAAGGCAGCTGAGTCCCTCAGAAATTTTTGTTTTTAAATTTCTAATAAATTTGACACACAGAACTGAAATAGCCTGTCATTAACAGGCTGGTGTATTAATGTTAAGTGTATTTACAGAGAATATGCAGTTACTTTTGTTTATATATTTTGCAAGAAATCTTTTCTGAATGATCATGCATTTCAATTTCAAAATAATAGTAGTTATTGGGAAACTATTGTAGATAATTTTAAGATGTAGAGCTATTTTCAAGGGGAACCCTTCCCAGAACAGCTGATTGGAGAACTGAGTCTAAATGATGACCATGGCAGGGGAGACAGGTCACGTGCTCTGGGCTTTCACATGATCCACACCCTTCCTTAAAACTCACCTGGCAATATACTGAACTGTTACCTAGCATTTTCATATAGGATCTACATTAACAGGCTCTTCTCAGCCTGTTAGGTCTTAATATTTTGATGTAATTTTAAAAAAACTTTTAGCAAACATGCATTTCCTTATATGATACATTTCTCTTATGAAGCTATTTTAAAAGTAAGCCAAGTGCTATCTGGACTGCATATGAGTAGGAAATGCATCAGAATACATATATTCTTGCTGTACAATGCCTGTCATGGTGAGGAGGTAGTTTTTTTTAAGTATATGCTTGAGTATCTGGCTCTATTGAGTCAGTAAATGCACTGACTTTTTGTTTGTACCCCAAATTGATTGAATTGTTAAGTACAAAATTAAGTAATTTATAACCATTTTTCATTCATAGCTACTCAGCACTAGATAATTTGTTTTATATGTATGTATATGTACATAAATACATACATATTGATTTATATTAGAGTGAAAAATAGTTTGTTTCTAAACTTAGTTTCTAGAATGAGCTTTCAAGTGTCTGAGCAGTTTCTCTCAGATGCTTAGTCACCTTGTATAATGTGTGCTACCACATCTCATAAGCTGCCTCCACCTACCCTAGGGTATTTTCCTCACCTATTTATCATGGGGAGAATAATTGGATATACATGCTCAGAGCAGAGGTATTTCTCTGATGAATCAGGTAATAATGTCTATGATGGTTAGAATTTCGAAGTAGATGTGATTTTATCCATGAGTCTCTGAGTGACAGAACACTAGGTTTTCATTTAAATAGGGAGCTAGCACTAGGGGTCAGGGAATTTAGTTATGAAGAGTTTTTTAAAATCTTTTAAGAAACAGTGTAAACTGTTGAAATGGTAAGTGAATTATTTTAATGATGTAATAAAATATTTTAAAATTTTTGACATAGTGGTCATTTAATGGGAAAATAACTCACCAAAATGTTTCCACTTGAATTGTATTGATAATGTGAGACATATATGTAATTCAATATATACATATGCCCATATGTATATACAGAAAATTATTTTTAATATTTTCCTACTGACATGAAATTTAAAATTGGAAATTTTGTGAGTGTTTTCCTTGTCCCATAGAGCCTAATTATTTCTTTTTAGTGATTTAACAACTTCTTGAGGGCTGCACCTTTCAAGTCCCAGATTGTCAATAGACATGTACAGTATTTGGGATAAGGTGACACAAGTGCACATATAAATAAACCCTTCTTATAAGACTTTTAAACATACATTCACAGTAGGACAGAATATAGAAATCATTGCCTATGAGTCATAATTCATTTGTGTGCCTATTGTAGATTTTTCCATTTCTGTATTATACATGAATGTTTACATATTAAAATTCAAATTTTTCTGGGAAAAATCTGAATTTTAATATGTATATGTCTTGATGAGATGCAGGGGTCTGTTCCTCAAAATGCAGCATTGAGGATGGTGGCCAGAATGCATGGACTCTCGGTGACCTTGAAGGACAACAGTGGAGACTGAGCTGTTGTGTCTAAGTTATTATCTGATGATAACTATGAATTCTTGTACAGAAACAAAAGCTGGAAAAAAGAAAAAAATACAGTTTTTATTTTGAAATACATTTATTGTTCCCTGGAGAATGTACTTCATCTTTTTTCCTTCAGTCTTTCACAGATATTTAAGAACATTTAAGTGATGACAGCATTTACTTAAATCTTACAGGTGCTACTGGATTTTGCATTAGTGTATTATGTTGTGAAATCCTGACTTTGACATAAAAGGTTTTATAAGTATTTCCCTGGCTGGAAAATTAGTTTTTATTCTTCTTTGTCCTCTGTCTTCTCTCCTTTCTCACCCCCTCTCTGTCTTCTCTTTCTCTGTGGAGGTTGAAAGATACAGAGATGCACCCCACACCCTATCTCACCTTCCCAGTTCCCAGAGACAACCCCGTACCATCACAGGTGTCAGCTGCTGGTCTTGTTGTACTGTCAGGAAGCACTTAGAAAGGAAAGCTTGTGGGGTTTGGCTTTGTTTGTTTGTTTTTCAGGTGGAACTAAAACACTCAAAATTAACCCACCCAATCACATGGCAAAACTGATCTCTTTGCCTTCTTAAAATAAATTAACTAGATATAGTGGCATACAGCTCTAACCCAAGCACTTGTGAGGCTGAGACAGAATGATCACCATGAGTTTGAGGCCAGTTTGGCAACAACATAGTAGGTTCAAAACCTGCCTGAAGTACATAGCAAGACCCTATCTCAAAAATAAAACAAAAACAAAAAAATCTTTAATATGTGTGTATTTTTCTTCCGTGTTTTATTTAACTCTGGGGTATGTATTTCAGCAGGTCTTGATTTTCTTCCAGTACTAAAATGAGAACAAGCAAGGTAGCTGAGGGCTATTATTTTAATTTTTTCCCTTATTTGATATAAAATGATTTTAACTCCTAAAATTTTATGCTTAAAGATATAAATTAATCTTCATTGAACTTTACTGTCCTCTACAGTACAGTGTTGTATCATTCTTGAGGTAAATTAAGTTGTTTTACTTTGTTTTGTTTTTTATCTTTTTAAGACAAGGTCTCACTGTGCAGTACAGCACACTGAAATTTTATCTCTTTTGAAGGAAAAAAAAAAAAAAGACAAGAGGGAACCTTTTGTGGCAGCAGATTCAGCAAGTTACTAGGATTACAATGCTCAGTGTTTAAGGTGCACCAGGTGGGCAGAGAAACAAAGTACTCTCCTGACTTTCTGCTGCTTTTTACTAAATGGGCTGGGATGGCCCAAATAATTTTCAAGGACTTTCAGAGAAATCTGTCACATGTCAGGGTTTAATGCCTAATAAAAAATACATGAACGACTAGCACTCACCCTTCTGTAGGATTATGACCACCGCCTGCCAGGTATTTCCATGTCAGATATGCCCCAGGTAGAAACCTTTCTCCCATAACATAGATAAAAAATTAGACATTTTTATAGCATGGAAAATATCTTGTAAAAGTGTTTTCTATCAGTATGCATGATTTTTCTGTACTGTTCTAAAGCTGTCTTAACTGTCCTAAAGCTATTGGTCCACTGTGGGCGGTCCAGCTTCTGCCTTGCATCCTGAGGAGAGAGCCAAAGAGGATCTGGGGCTACAGCTGACCAGGACACGCTGTGCTAGTATAGCTGTCCTTTGCACCCCTCGTGGGTGGCCTGTGGGTGGCCTGGAGGACCAGATGCCCCAGTGTACTCCAGCAACCACTAGTCTGCCCAGGGTGCCATCTAGGTGGGGTCCCACCCACATTTTATCCTGTGCCACCCTCCAGCTTATTTTACCTCTCAGAAATTTCTGTGAAGCAGTTTTGAAGTAAATATTTCATGTTCACTGCTGAATGTCTTTCTTCAGCCTTCTTTGATGTGTACAGTGCTTGCTGTCATCAAGGTATCCATCATTTTCTTCACTACAGCACTTGCCCCATGCTAAGCAAATGATATAGTGACCCCCCCCCAAGCTTTTCATGCATCAGTTTTGTCAATCTTTTCTACTGAGATAAAATATACATAAAATTTGTCATTTTAATGATTTTTAAGATCATACATTATTTGAGCCTTTTTATACCTGGTCCTTATTCAGCCCAATGTTTTCAAGTCTCAGGCATTATAGTCCTGCTGGAAGCTGGGGTGTAGCTTAGGGATAACATGATTCCAAATATGTATGTAGCCCTGGGTTTGTTCCCCAGCACCATACACACATACAAGCCATCCTTCTTGAGGCTCAGTAAAATTACATTGTATGAAGCACCGGCCAGATAGCTCAGTGGATTAAAGCGCCTGCTTAGGCAGACACAGGGACTGGGGTTTGATCCCCAGCAGTGCACTGAGACTGATTGAGACTGGGTGTGGTGGCGTGTCCTGTAATCCCTCCCAATGTTTGGGAGGCTAAAAACAGGAGGATCACTATGAGTCTGATCTGTGTAATGAGACTCTGAAGACCCTGTACTAAATACATAAAAAATAAATAAATTCCATTGTGTGGATGGAATATATATTTTGTGGCTCATGTGTTGGTAGACAGATGCCCATCAACTAGATATTGGGAATAATACAATAGCTTCTTTATTACAAACACCTGCTTGATTTCTGTACCTAAGAATGAGATGGCTGGGCCATAGGATTAGTGTGTCTTTAGCCTTTTACTTTTTAGAGTTTAAATTTTCTAAACCACATTTTATTGATACATTTTCAATATACATAGATCACATTTTTCATAAAGAATTTGTATTATACATGATAGAGCTTCCCCCCCCCCCATTCCCCTACTCTCCAACCCCTTCTACCCTCATCATTAAAACAAAAGCTTTGTTTTCCTGTTTTCCTTTTTAAATTTTTAATTTTGAGATAGGGTCTCACTGAGATGCTTTGGCAGGACTCAAATTTGCAATCTTCCTGCCTTGCTTAATTGTAGATTTACAGGCTTTTCCTTGTTTAACATTTTTAATGCCACCAAATAGTTGGATTCTAATTTGGCAAAGTGAGATTTGTCAGGTGTGATGCCAGGTTAGAGCTAGTGTTTTGTTACTGAACCTATAAGCAACTTCTGTCCTGAGTTCTGCCTGATACTCTCATCTGTCAAACATTCTCTGAGCACTCACTGTGGCCCAGGCCCCTTGAGAATAGCAACTTGGAAAAAAGATCAAGCTCTGGACAAAATGGTTCCCTTTGAGCACAAGTGCACGCGGCCTGGACAGCCTGAGGAGCAGGAGGCAGGAACAGTGACCTTGAGATAGATCTGGGGGTTTCAGAAGACTATGACGTGCAGGTAAGCAGCACAGCTGGAGCCCTGGACAGAACCAGGTAAAAGTGAGGTGGGCAGCAAAACAGGATCTGTAAGTCAAAGGGTGGAACTTCACTCTGAATATGATGGAGCAATCAGTATTGAGGGATTCTTGTTGCAAAGAAGTGATGAGGTAAAGTAGATTTCTCTCTCTCTCTCTCTCTCTCTCTCTCTCTCTCTCTCTCTCTCTCTCTCTTTGGAGACACAGTCTTGCTATGTAGTTCGGGCTGGCTTTGAGCTCACTTTGTAGCCCAGGATGGCCTCAAACTCAAAACAATCCTGCCTCAGCCTCCCAAATGCTGGGATTACAGGCATGTGCCACCACACCCAGCTGTCACATAAATTTCATAAACCCAGGTGGTATGTAAATCACAGTAACACTCACTGAGAGGCTAATGGCAATGGAGACCAGAAAGATGTTGGGCTGAATTCATGCAGAATTAGAAAACAGAATCAGTCATCTCAGGACATCCTGATTAATTCATATGGCAAGGAATATGTGTATAAACTTGATGTCTAGAGTTAGGAGGCAGATGTTAATGAATTCAGAGGGAGAGACTTGTATTTGGTGGAGGTGATAGATAATGTGCTGTCCACTCAGATGAGCCGAGGTCCAGGTGGCCCTGCCAGGAGCAACAACTGAAGGACTGTCAAGGGGTATAGTGGGAATGTGGGGTAGAACAGTGGCACTGAGTCTGGGCCTTGGGCAGGTGAGAATGGCTGAGACAGTGGAGTATGACTCAGCCTGGAGGGGACTCCAAAGGCTGTCACCAGAAAACAGGAAACTCACTTGTATGTCAGGAGTGATACTCAAACCCTGGCCTGTTGAGATTCTTCATTAATAGTTGATTATTCATTTTATGTATTTTAGTACTGGGTGTATGGGTTCTACAGGGCCTCACTATGTATATTGGACTCATAATTCTCCTGTTTTCAGCCTCCCAAGCACTGGGATTACAGGCACATACCACCATGCCCAGGCTCATTCACCATCTCAGCACACCCTGTGGGCAGGGATGGCACAGCACATCAGGTATCAAACCTAGTCTGCTGCACTCCGCCTAAGCAGATGCTTTAGTCCACTGAGCTATTTGGACAGCCTTAGTAGTTGATTTTAAAATATTTTAGCTTTGAAGGACATTAAAACATAGCTGTAAGGACTTAAAAACTCAAATATGTTGTTTGAAACATTAAAATCCAGCAAACATTACATGCTGGTTAACTGGTTTTGCAAAAATGCCATAACAAGGTCATCACTGATAGCCTGGATGTCACTGGTGTTTCCAGGCATGCTGGGTGTGAATCTAGACTTTCCTGGTGCACACAGTGGAATCCAAATGCAGAGGCCACTGCTGCTTGTAGAGCCAGTCTCAGCTTGTGTCCATGAAAATAGCTGGCTTTCCCAGGTTCACTCACTGGTTAGGTTAAATGGCTTGTGACACTATTTCTGTGACTGCAGTGGACTCAGAAAGTTGTAGTTTTTCAAAGTGGAAAGAGGAGGGAGGGGTGGCTGCTGCAGGGAAAAATGCTAACTAGTTCAGCCTTCCAGGACATGTGCACCAAGTCTGTCTTCAAATGCATGATTTTGAAATAGAATTCATAATTAGAACCAGATAATATATGTTAGCACTTCTGTAGAGTTTTGAGTTTATGTTTTTGTTATCTCAAGTGAGCTTTGCCCTTCTTACTGGTACATAAACAGATCGCTGTATACCAGTTTTCTTGGGTAGTAATTACCATAAAGGATGACAAGAAAAAAGACTTGGTGTTTGGCTTAGATTTCTGTATGGCATTGGTATTTATTTCTATTTTAAGTTACATTTGAGGTTAGAGTTCCTTGATTGGATGAGGCCTGTGCATCTTGGAAAGGAACTGCTGTCCTGTCTTCAGGAGTTTGCAAGAGTTATCAATGAACCAGTAACTTAAACCACTGTTGCCTTCATCTATTTAGGGTTTGGTCTCGGTCTCCTTGAACAGAGCTTTTATTTTAGAATATGTCCTGGTGCTTGGGGATATAGCTCAGCAGCACAAGTGCCTGCCTAGCAAGGTCCTGAGTTTGACTCTTGGTACTGCCTCCCAAAAAAAGTATCTTCTGTACTTTGAACTTCCAGTGTTCAGTACAGGAGTACAGAGTATGGAGCTGCAGTTACTTCTCACCTGTACTCATGGCCCCTTGGCCTCTGAGCAGTGCCACTGTGAGAGCCAGAAGGCAGAGGGACAGCTGTGGGCACAGTACCCTGCCAAAGCTGGCTGTGCAGCGGATGGGCACACATCTCCTGGAGCTGCATGTGAGCTCCAGTGTACCAAAGAGGAGCCTGGGAAGGAGGGAAGAAGGCCTCCACTGGGACAACTCAAGCAGGACCACAGCTGCACTTCCAACTCACACCCCGCATCCCTCACTGGGGCAGCAGAGCAGATGAGAGGCAGGTTCTCTCCTGGTGACTGTGTTGTTCTCAGCATCTTGCTTTCCCAGGGACAGGGCAAACTCTGAGACCTCTGGGAGCAACAGCCAGAATGTCTGGGTCACTGACACGAAATGAAGAAAGGCAATGCGAGGCTGGGCTCAGAAGACAGCCCGTCTTTCCCCAGTTGTACAAATTGAGATAAAAGAACCTGGAAATCATTAAAAACAGCTAAAACAGGCAGGGTAGTGGTGTACACCAGTGTTCCAGCACTTGGGAGGCTGAAGCAGGAACATTACTCTTATCTTGCCTAGGGGCAAGGGAAGTCTGAGATAAATATGTGCATTACCTCACAAAAGAGCTTTGTGCATGGAAGAGTTTAAATTTTTAGAACCCACTTCTCTCCTGGCATATATTGCTCATTTCACTACCCCTCTCCAAATCAGGCACCAGCAACAATATGGCTGCCCTGTGGGCCTATGTCACTGCAGTAATGATAAGAGAAACTCTGCTTCTTAGTTCACCATCTCAACTAAGACGCTTTGAGCTAAAGGGGACAGTGGTAGCTGTTGTGAGGGATAAAAAGTAAGTCCTTGAGGCTGAGCAGAAAGAGCCTAGGACAGGATGGCTTAGGATGCAGATCTGGCCCAGAGGATTTCGAACCCAGGAGTCTGCATGCACACAGGGAATACCTTGGGAAGCCCTGCCAGCCTCTGCAGACGTAGAAGGAAGGTCCCAGACTGCATAGACATCTCTGGGGCCACTGAGGAGGAAGAGACAGAAAGGAGACACCAGCCATCCAGGCACTGCTGCAGGCCTCCCAATACCCTGGACACAGATACAGACAACAGCAGAAACTGAGGTGGTAGCTGGAAGAGTTATGAACTGGCTGAGTAATTCAAGCCAATAAAATCACACTTCTGTAGCTGCCAGAATAAGTGTGTGTTAGAATATAGTGTAGAAGAACAGAATTACATTCTCTGCACCCTGAGTCAGGGCCTGAGGAACATCCTGCTGTGCAGATGCAGGTGATCCCTGGAGGGCTTAGCGCTCAGGGCTGGCTGTGTGGAGTCCTAGGGCTTCTCTGGAAGTCTGAATCTAGAGCCTGGATCAGGGACAAACTGGGGAAATAAACTCAGTCACTGGCAGAAAGCAGAGGAAATCGATAGACTGGAAGAGCAGGGAGCAGGCAGTAGCAGCTCATGTGGAGAAGTATGCAGAGATGAGTCTGGAGGAGCAACCAGATGACCTGAGGAGCAAGAAGGTGTCCCTTGGTGATGAGATCATTTTATACTCAATGAAGAGCATCTACCTAGGGAAAGTTCAATGTTCCAAACTCCAATTCTTTGTGAAATGTGTTGTTAACCCAGAAATTATCAGCCCAAAGTCCAAATCTGAGCCACATTCTGGATTGTTGGTGACACCAGGACTCTGCTTCACTGCTTACTGGGGCTGGGTGGAAGTGGTAAGCACAGCCCAAAGACATTGGGTCCTGCACTCTCTGTCACCATGTCCAGGGGACCCTCATCACTGTGTCATCCATTTGGTGTAAGACTCCCCTCAGCTTGTGCCACTGTGCACAGGCAGTGGGAATGTAGTCCACAGTGGCCCTCCTCACACCAGCTTCTGAGAAAACCAGAGCAGGCTGGAGGCTTGGTTGCCATAGTGCTACCTAGTGGTTCTTACAATTACAGGGTTTTTTCTCTTGGACGTCATTTATTTTTTTTCCTGCTCCTATTTTTTTGATCAACAGTTTTTCTTTCCTTCCTTCCTTCCTTCCCTCCTTCCTTCCTTCCTTCCTTCTTTCCTTCTTTTCTTTTCTTTTCTCTGTCTTTTTGAGACAGGGTGTCACTGTTCAGTTCAGCTGACTTTGTAATCCAGGGTGGTCTTAAATTTGCAACAGTCCTTCTGCCTCAGCTTCCTAAGTGTGATTACAGATGTGTACCACCTGACTATAACAGCTTTTCTTACACTGATCTGATAGTATATTTTATTGTAAACTATTTTATCATCAAGCTATTTTGAATTTGAAAAAAAAATTAGCTAGATGCAAATAGCTAATTAAAATAATAGGTTATTATACCTTCGCAGATTTTTTTAAAGGTACATTTCTAAATCCAACTATTACAGGATTCCGAGGAATATGGCAAGTGGTGAGCCGCAGAAAGAGCCTTCCTGAGAGCCACCATCCAGATGCTGGAAGATAGCAACAAAAGGAAGACACGGTAGGGATTTGTTCTCTTGGTGCCAGGAAGGAACTGAATAGAGAATTGAAGCCCATAAGAAGATTGAAGAGAGAAGATAGTGACAAGTAAAGAAGGAGAAGGAGGTAGCTGGTGAAGCCTTCTTCCTGAGATGGAACTCTCTGTGCAAAAGGAGCAGTTCAAACCTGAAGACACAGTGACTGCTAGCAAGACCAGATACCTCTACGGAGAGATGCAGCAGGGAATGGGAACAGTGGACATGGAGGACTGCCATAGCTGGTGGTGAGTCTTGAGCACTCACTCATCCCTCACAAGAGAACTATTAGCTAGGAACTTGGAGAGGGACAGCTGAGCTCAGAACTGAAAACAACTGCTGGCCATCCAGCAGCCCCCAGCTGAGTTCAAGCCCACAGAAGGTGCACTGACTGCTGCAGGCTGAAAAGGTCTCATCCCAGCTTCATGTCAAAAACCCAGCCTGCGCTTCAGAGGAAATAAAGGTGCAGGTTTACCGAGATTATCCACTGCCCCAATAAGGCTACTGCTGATTTTGTGGGATAAATCAAGATCTGAAATCAGTCTCCACACATTGTCTACTAGTTACAGCAGAGACAAAACTGGAAGTGGATTCTTCATTAATTTTATTTTTATTTTTTCTCTGTCTTGGTTTTTTGTTTTACTTTGTTTTGCTTTGGGTTTGTTTTGTTTTTCTCCTTCGTTGTTTGATCTTATTTTTATATGAGTGTGAACATGGTTTCTAGCTTCTTGGTGATTGTTGTTCTGTTCAGTTTTTTCTTTTAGTTCTTCCTCTCTCTCCTGTCTTCTGTAACAGTTTCCCAACGATTCTGCGATCTACCTTTGTCCTCCAGCCTTCCTTTTAATTTCTTCTGCTTCTATTGCTTCTCTATTTTTCCCCTAACCTCTTTTATATTTTCACCCTTGAGAGTAAAACTGACATATTAAGGACTTATTTAATGTATGTAACTTTCCAGTTTGTTTTAGATTTTGTTACAATTGCAAATCTAGTTCATATAGTTAAAGGCATTAAATTAATGATTAGCTCAGTTTGTCATTTTCTATGCTATGTTTGATGCTATTATTATTGCTGATTATATTACTTTAGCCAAAGTGACACAGTTGCTCTAAACAGCTGTTCTTTGTGGTATTCTAAGACTGAGATTAACTATGGGTCGTAGAAAATAGTGTTGGACACTGCCAAAGAACAAGGAGCTGGGTCAAATAGGCAGCAACTTCCCATGCACAGTAAGTTTAAAAGGTAGAATCTTGCAAGATGAAAAACCCAAAAACTAGCTATACCTATGGAAGATACTTCTGAAAGGTAGTCATTTCTTAAGGATTGTAAATACTACCAAGAAATCAACCTACTGTAGGAACTTTACAAACATCAACCCAGGAATTAAACTAAAGGAAAAGGAGGGGAAGTGTAGGAGGGGAGGGAGAGGACAGGAGGAAAAGGAGCAGGGGAAGGTAGGGGAGGGAAATGAAAAGCACCTAAACAAGATGCAAACCCAGACATCCAATTCACCAAAGGCAAACCCAGGTGGGACAATTCAAGCCACTCACCTGCTCTCTCTAAACTGGTATCATCAAAGCAAATGAGGTGAAGCTATAGAAAAAGAAATCAAATCAGAAATAATTTCTCAAATAACTACAAAGAGTTATGCTTGGTGATTTTAAAGCAGATACAGATAAAAAATAGAGGAACTTAAGAAAATGATGGAAGCCATGAATGCTCAGCATAGGGAAGAAATGGAATCCATAAGGCAGAGTCAAGCAGATACCCAGGAGAATAAAAATTCCATTAATATATTCACTGCAGATTAAGCCAACATGAGGACAGGATCTTAGAGAAGACAGGCTTATAGTTAGCTATCTTAAAAAGAAATACTTAGGGCTGGAGAGATAGCTTGATGGTCTTAAGTGCCTCCCTGGTGAACACAAGGACCTGAGTTCAATACCCAATACCACAGGCCATGCTAGCCCTGTGCCGAGCTGAGTACTGAAACCAGGCATGGTGGCGTTGGGATTTCACCTGCAATCCCAGTGCTGGGGAGGCTGAGACAGGTGGATCACTATGAGTCCTAGCTGCATAGTGAGCCCTTGTACTAAATAATTTTTTAAAAAGAAAAAATATATATTTCTTTAAAATAGCAAGGCACCATGAGAAATCAATCCAGAAGCTGCTAGATGAGGCAAAGAATAACAAACTGATAGGCATCAAAGAAAAAAAAAACCACAAATGTTTTCAGATTTCACCATATAAGGGATGGCATCTGCATAATACTCTATTCACTTTTAGAAGTTGAAGAGACTAAGGCAAATTTTAATTTAGTTTGACTGCTGCCTGAACTGTTTACATAGAAGTAGCCTTGCCTAAATTACCCCATTCCTCATTCCTTCCCCTGCCCTGTCAGAACTTCAAAAGCATATAGGATAAAGAGGAGATAAGATCAATTTAGGGCAATAAGATACAGACTCTTTGCCTGTGCTTAGCCATAAATTCTTCTGTCCTAGACCTCACCCCTATAGGATATAGGGGCATCACATTCCTGTCGTGACTCTGCACCTACAGTATATCAGGGTGCACTACATTTGTGCCCAGTTGCCATAGCAACAAAGAAACTATAAAAGAGGTAGGGAAAGAACTGAGCATTTTGTTTTTTCCCAGATAGAAAGGGGAGCACATTGATTGCCAGTTAATTAATAAAGGCACTATAATTCCTTTAGTTTGGTCACCTGTGGGCAATATGTATAATCCAGGCTGTTACATTGGGGGGCTTGTCCAAGATCCCCACAGGCAAGATGCTCGTGCCAAAAGGTCCGCCTGGCTTCCATTCCTGTGAGCAGCTTCTGGGAGGTTTTTGGTGCCACAAGCTGATTTCAGCTAACTGTCCCGAAGTGGCTGAAGGAATGTAATGATGTGGTGTGGAAAGGAATGACAGAGCCTCCTCCAACCTAGGTAAGATTTGATTGGCTTTTGTTCTTGAGGCTGGTTTTGTTTGTGGGCTCTAACTTCCAGATGTAGACGATTGTGTCAGTCTATCTCAGACGATTATTCCTGTGATATTATTGACACGTTGTTTTTTTCTCTTAGAAAGTTTGTTCTCATAAATATTCTTGGATTCATTTTCTCTCGGGCCAGGAGGCCACATGAGGTTCATTTTTCTCATTAGTTTTAAGTTTGTTGGGGCAGGGGGAGGGACTCTATCTTTGTTTATCAGGGAGAAATATCTATGAGAAGTTTGGCTGTAGAGGGCAGATGTGCATTTGCTTTGGTTTGAAATCCAGCCACAAGTATAAATTAGTGAGAAAAGAGATTGTAGAGAAAAAAAAAAATTCTTTCTTGCGATGTTCTCTGTTTGTTTGCCTAATTTTTTACCCTGTCTTTCCTGAAGTGTCTTGTTCCCTAATGTGCTTGCATTCTCAGGATATAGTCAAATTGGTTATCTGGGCTGGTAAGTTCTAAATGACTTGCTTTTCATTTCTGTCATTTGGAGCTGTTTATTTAAAACCCAGAAAAACTCAGACTCTGCTGCTTTACTTTGTTATACTTACACAAAATTATGTTAGCCTTGCATTTTTTGTTTCTTATATAATCAAATGGGAGTAATTTCGGGATTTCTGTTACCTCACCCTGAGCACTGTGGTGCTTCCAGAAGCCTCAGCCAACCGTGCCACAATTACTGTTCTTATTTCATCTCCTGAGTTCTCTCTCTCTTTACTCACTCTCCCTTCACTGCTGAACTAATGGCAGGGTAACAACAGCCCACAGAGCTCATGAGCTCAGCTCAAGAGCCCTTATCTGACATCCCTTTCTGGTGAGACTGCTCACCTCTCCCTGCCCTCTATGCTTCTTAGCACCAGCTCTCCTGCTATGGCCTCAAGGAGGGGATTCTGAGTCCCCTCCCCCAGCCTGTACTTCTTCCTGTTATCCACTGCAAACTGTAGAACTAACAAGTCTGCAGGAATAACCTACTGCTTCATACTGACAGCCTATTAGGAAAGCTATTACAGGGTAAGTGGGTATTTCAAGCAAAAATGTCTAAAACTGCTAAAGAGGGGGAGAAAAAAGTGTTTATGATGGAATC
This sequence comes from Ctenomys sociabilis, assembly GCA_004027165.1. Taxonomy (NCBI): domain Eukaryota; kingdom Metazoa; phylum Chordata; class Mammalia; order Rodentia; family Ctenomyidae; genus Ctenomys; species Ctenomys sociabilis. The sequence continues at coordinate 31,820 of PVKA01009921.1, forward strand.
AGAGGAAGTTTCGGGAAAGTGTTTGTAAAGGAATCAGAAAATATTTTCAGATTGATGAGACTGTTGGTCTTTGCCTGAGTCTCAGCCATAGGGCATTAATTGCTGATGTATAGGAAAAGCCTGTTAGAGTTTAAACTCTGATACAACTTTGTCAGCAGTTTCCCCCAGTAATAATATTAGTGAGATATACATGGCCAACTAATTTGACATAATACCCAATGGCCATAAAGGCTACTAATTTAAGACAAGTATTCCTCAACAAAAAGTTATGAATATTAAAATACTAAAAGGTATTATTAATCATAAATAAAAGGGGGTCTATGTTTTTCATCTTCTTGTAAGAGATCTTATAAGAGATGTCTGATAATTGACCTACAAAAGTTCTGACTAGTCTCATAATTACAAACTTAAAAAAAGGTCATTATAATTTAACCTGGCCAGAAATATATTTCAGTGCACTGATTTTGTAAAGATTTTTGTTTGTTGTGATTTGCATATTTGTTTTCTTATTTGAGCTTTAAATATAGACTTTAAAGCACACTTTCTCCTGAGTTACCAGCTGGTCTGAGTGATATCAAAATTGGTTTATACTTAAACAAAAAAAAATCATTAAAATGAAGAGAGATTATTGGACAAGACTTTTGATTGGTGGATAGAGGAGTGGCCAGTCTTTGTTCATCAGTGGAGAGCCCCAGCAATCTCCTTAAAAGACCACCCCTAATAATTTGGTTATTGTTTAAAAAATAAGTTTTTCAAAAAAAATTATAATAAGAAGTTCATAGGAGCTGGGGAGATGACTCAGTAGAATAAGCACTTCCCTGGCAAGCACAAGGGTCTGAGTTCAATCCCCAGTTCCATAAAAATAAAAAAAATAAGATCTTCATGTCAAGCCAAGATAAAATAGACATTCCATCCTGACTGGTCTCTGTAAACGTGTAACTATTGTCTGTTAACACTGTACCGGGATTTAACTACTAAAATGTCCATGGTTGATAGATAGATGATTCTTTTGTGTTCCCTTGTCAGCTGCTTCCCAGTAATTGTTCACCTTTAACAGGAGGATCCAGAGGAGAGACACAAGTGCCAGTTGACATGGACATGACTTCCCAAGGATTTAAAATTCATTGTACTATTTTTGGAAAAGCTTTATCAAAAAATTTCTCTCTTACAGTATGTAGATGATTTGTTGTTAGTGACAAGAGACCCAGTAGTTGTGTAAAGAGGGTACAAAGCTACTAAAGCTGTTGCAAGATAAGGGAGACCACCTCTCTAAGAGGAAGGTTCAAATATGTGTTCAAACTGTGAAATTCCTCAGGTTCACCCTGATGAGAACCTGTGCCTTCTGTAGTTCTTCAGATCCATGCTATTCAAGTGCTAGAGGAGCTAAGACCTGAAAGGAGTTACAACAGTTCCTGAGAACAATGGGTCATTGATATTTGTGGGTGCCAAATTTTGCCTACATTGCCAAACTCTTGTGTGAATCCCTGAAGGAAGGTAATAACCTCCCCTCAGATTGGAATTCAGAATGATGAAAAACATTTGAGGATTTAAAGAAGGAGCTGCTGAGGGCTCCTGCCCTGGCTCTACCACACATCACTAAGCCCTTTCACCTGTTTGTTCATGAGAAAAAAGGAGAAGTGAGTCTTAACTCACATCTTAGGGCCATGGAAGCGCCCGATGGCCTATCTGTCAAAAAAACTGGACTATGTGGCTACAGAGTAGCCATTGTTCTTGCGGGCTACTGTAGCAATTGCTGTATTAGTAAAGCTGGCAAATTAACTCTAGGACAGTTGAACGTGTTCATGCCCCATGCAGTGGAGACCCTGCTGTGGGGCTCTGGTGAAAAAGTGGCTCTCTGGTACTAGGCTGGCCAGTACCAGACAGCCCTCCTTGAAGACTCACATCTCACTCTTAAGACTATACAGGCCATTAATCCTGCATCCCTCCTTCCAACGTCATTGGAACCCCTGGAGTACAACTGCATGGAGACCATTAAGGCTGTTTATTCTGAAAGACCTGTAGGACACACAACTGTAAGACCCTGAACTCATGCTGTTTGCAGAAGAAAGCAGTATGGCAATAGATGGGGTTTCAGAGGGAGGAGCAGTGGCTGTGATTGTGGAAAAGATGGTGCAGTCAGGAGCACTGCCCCCCAGGACTTCAGTCCAAAAAGAAAAAGGTCTCCTAACCACAGAAGGAAAAGACATCAAAAACTCACAAGAGATTTTAAACTTGTTACAGGCAGTATGGTGACCCACTGAGGTCGCAGTGATATAATGTCCTAACATCAAAAAGGCCCAAGGAAATAGGGCTGCTGACCTGGCAGCAAAGCAAGCTGCTATGGCGGGCTCACTGACAGAAACATATATCATAGTAGCACCACTCCTTCACCCCTACCCCTCAAATATTCTGAGACTGGCTTATTGTGGGCCAAGTCAGGAGGGACATCAGAAAAAAATGGGTGGAAAATCTTGCCAGTGAAAAAGAGTATTTTTGCCTGAACACATGGGACATTTCATGATTCAGTAACTGCATGACAAGACCCATTTGGGCAAGATAGCTATGGCTGAGCTGCTTGGCCACTTTCTTTGGCCAGGCTTTGGACCTTGTGCCCCTCAGCGGCCAACAAATGTGTGATTTGTGCTAACAATAATCCAGTTTCTTACCCACAGCATGAACCAGGCTGATAGGGATCCCTCCCTCTTGAGGATGTCAAAGTGGACTTTACTGAGTTCAAATCAATGGTTGGAAACAAAAAGTATTTTTTAGTGTTTATTTTCATATTTTCAAGATGAGTAAAGACTGTGCCTACCAGAACTAAGACCTCCAAAGAGGTAGTAAAAGTGCTGATAGAACTAATCATCTCTTGGTGTGGCCTCCCCATTACAGTAGTAGGCTCAGATAATGGGCCTGCTTTCATGGGTAGAGTAATTCAGAGCCTGTCCAGTGTTTTGGGTCTAAAATGGAAGCTACATACTGCCTACCAACCCCCAAACTCAGGCCAAGTAAAACGGCAAAACTGCACCCTGAAGAGCACCCTGTCCAAACTATGCCAGGAGACAGGTGCAAACTGCATCTCTATGCTTTCAGTGGCCCTGCTGCGGTCATATTGCATCCTTTACTGGGATGGACTCCCTCTTTTTGAAATCCTTTTTGGAGGACCACCACCCTTGGTGCCAGTGTGGGAGGGCCTATGAGAAATTGGAACTCTGTGTCTGCAACAGCAACTGCAGGCCTTGCAAAGGACTTTGAAGGGACTACAGAAAATTGTATTAGAATGCCACCCACTCCCCCTTCATAGCCCTGCACACACTTTTGAACCTGGGAACCAGATGTTAATCAAAAGCTGGAGAGAAGAGCCCCTCTAGCCCAGATGAAATGGGCCATATGATGTCATCCTGACTCCATACACACCTGTGTTAAAGTTACAGGTTTCAAGCCATGGATTCATTACTCATGAGTGAAAAAGTGGATAGCTGAGGTTCCACTAGCCTTGCCTTCCCCAGACCCTGTGCACCTCGGTGGTGTGAAAGATAGCTCCATCCAAGTCATCACAATGAACATGCTGTTTAAAGCAGTTCTGATCTTGGTAGCTACCATGGGATGGATAACAGCTGCTGTCGGCTCAGAGACTCCAGGAGAACACCTGCAGTTACATTTTCTTTTTTGGTGGAACTGGGGATTGAACTCAGGCCCTTGCGCTTGCCAGGGAAGCACTTATTCCACTGAGCCATCTCCCCGGCCCCTGCACTTACATTTTCAAGTGACCACAGGTGGACTCTATCAGATTCAGACAGACCATGCTTGCCTCTTTGCAAGATTCAGGCAGACCATGCTTGCCTCTTTGCACTTCCCTTGTGCTCAACAGATGTAGTATTTGTTATCCCAACATGTAAATTGTGGAAACCAGAGTATTGGAAAGGGCTGATCCAGCAAAATATTCCTTCCCTGCCTGTGAAGTCCAAAAGTAGGCAATCAGTTCGTACTCCTGTGCACATAAAGGAAAAAATTTATCATGGACTATACATGTGCCTGAAGGTACATGTATTGTGCTAAAGAAAGAAACAGGGGCCAGGGAAATGGCTCAGTAGAATAAGGGCTTGCCTGGTAAACACAGGGGCCTGAGTTCAATGCCTGGTTCTGCCTAAATAAATGAGAGGTATATTGCCTATACTGAGGTTGTGAAACAGTTGGGCTTAACGGAGTTTTCAAAGAAAGTTCTCATAGCGACCTAAATTCCTGAGTGATGCACATGTTCAGGTGTACCAGAAAAAAGATGCTGGTTGTCACACTGAGTATTCAGATGGGCTTTGCACACAGGCCAGGATTGTTTTTAAAAAAATGTTGGTGACCCAGTGTGGTCTACCAGACTTGCATGGGAAGTGCACATCCACCTTGGCACAGTCTCAGGATATGACCCAGGAATACTCATCAAGATCACCTGTTTAGAGAAAACCCTTTGAAAGTTAGTGGCCCCTTTCCCAGCTTTGACTTGAGACCTGCATCTTGTTCAAGACACTGGCCCGATAATTATCCCAAATGCAGGTCAGCATAAACCAAAGACAACCCCAGTACCCAGGGAGATAAGACCCAATCCCCACAAAACAGAGATGGGTAGCCTAGGGGCTCAGTCTGAAATCTATCAGTTGCTTGGTGAAATCCACTATTTATTAAACTTGTTTAGCCCTACATCAGTAGAAGCCTGCTGGATATGTATAGTCTATTCCACTCTTTTATGAGGCGGTAGCCTCCTGAGAGCCTGTAACATTCATCCAATGCTTGTGCTCCTCAGAAGGAAAAGAGACACTGTCTCTGCCAATGGTACAAACAGTGTACAGTAAAGGATTCTGTGTGGGCCAAGGAAAGAATCAGGTTACTTGAAGTCAGCTAGCTGCACAAAATCTCAACTGCCAGGCTCCCTGAGGGACATGGTTTTTCTGCAACAATGGTTTACTTCAATGTCTAGATCATAGAGAGAGGTTAACTGGAATGGGCCCTGTGTGCAACTATGTTAATTCCCTGAGTACAAATCAGGGAAATTGAAAGATAATCATCTATTCTTTGGCTACTGGGATAGGGGCCATAGTCCATTTGGAGACTGGCCTCTAGTGACTTCACTGGATAATTGACAGTATAGAACAAAATGTGGCTGGAAGGGGCTTAATTTGGAGTTCATGAAACTAGGACTCTATGCAGCTTTAGGGGAAGAGTGCTGTTTTTATGCCAACAAGTATAGAAAAACTAGACTGTGATGCTGAAGAGAGAAAAAAACTGTATGATGATAGTGACCCCAAGTGGTATGATTCCCTATTTAACTGGAGCCACAGGTTAACCTCTTGCATAAAGGAAATCACCAGGCCAATAACTGCCCTGCTAGTCATGCTCGCTGCAGAGCCCTGAATGGTAAACTGGGTAATGATCCAAACACAGATTAGACAGTCCAGTCCAATGGAGATAAAGGATAATGCTGAATATGAAATAAGGGTTAAGCTGCCATCTTCAGATAGACATTATATTTCTTAGAAATAAATATATGCTGTAGAAGGGGGAATAGCATCTAGCATAATACCCTATTCACTTTTAGAAGTAGAAGAGACTAAGGCAGAATTCAATTTAGTTTGATCCCTGCCTTAAGTAGAAGGTGACGTAGAAGTCGCCTTGCCTAAATTACCCCATCCTCACTCCTTCCCCTGCCCTGTCAAAACTTCACAAACATATCAGAGATGAGACAGGACCAATTTATGGAAATAAGATCTGGACTATTTGCCCCTGCTTAGCCATAAATCCTGGTGCCCGAGACCTCACCCTTATAGGATATAGGGGCATTGCATTCCCGCTGTGACTCCACACCTATAGGATATGGGGGGGCACTACCTTTCTGCCTGGTTGCCATAGCAAACAAAGGAAACAAAGAACTGGGCTTTTTGTGCTTTTCCTAATCTGAAGGGAGCACATTGGTTGCTGGCTAATTAATAAAGGCTCTGTAATTAATTTGGTTTCCCATGTGCAATATATGCAATCCTGGCCATTACAAGAGCAGAATATTTCTCTGGTAGGAAAAAGAATTCAACATACACATAAATGAAGTATATAGAACTCCAATTAACTATGTTTTTTTAAAAGCACACATGCATATCTTACTCAAGATTCAAGAAATTCAACACAACAATAGAATTTTAAAAGTTGTTAGGAAAAAGAAATCATCTCTAAAGGAGAGTCCATCAGAATCACAGCTGACTTCTCAACAGAAACCATCAAGTTTAGGAGAGCTTGGGATACAGTATTTCAAGCCCTAAATGCAAATACCATCCAACCTAGATTAATGAACTCTACAAAACTATCCTTTAAAATTGATGGAGCAATGAGTTATATCCATGACAAAGAACATGAAAACAATTCATGACCACCAAATCAGCACATAAAAATGTTTTGAAGGACATTCTAAAGAGATAACAAGGACTACAACCCTATGAACCCCAACAGAAGGAAACTATCAGGCAAGCAAGGTAAACAAACAGAAGGAAAAGAAAAAAGGTGGAACCACAACAGGAAAATAACATGATAAGGATAAGTCAATGTGTATCAGTTATAACCATTAATAATAATGGTCTTAGTTGACCAATGAAAAGACACAGCCTGGCAGAATGAAATAAAAAAGCAAGATCCAACAATATGCTGCATACAAGAAATACATTTAAGGGGCTGGGGAAATGGCTCAGTGGAATAAGCACTTCCCTGGCAAGCACAAGGGCCTGAATTCAATCCCCAGTTCTGCCAAAAAAAAAAAAAAAAAAAAAAAGCATTTAATTCAAAAGGAAATTCATAACCTGAAAGTATGGAAAACCATACTACATGTGACAGGAACCCAAAGCAGGGGTAGCTCTTCAATTTGCAGACCAAGTGAATTTCAAGCCAAGACAGATTAAGAGAGACAAAGAAGGACATTATATCCTTGTAAAGGAAACAGTCTAACAGGAAGAGATAACAGTCATAAATATATATGCAACAAAGACCAGTGCACCCAGTTATATGAAACAAATATTAATGGGCATGAAAACTCAAATAAACATTAATATAATTATATTGAGGGATCTCAATACCCCACTGTCACAAATAGATCAACTAGACAAACAATCCACAATGAAATAGTACAACTGAACCAAGCTTTTGAACAAATGGACTTAGTAGATATCTACAAAGTGTTCAATGCTACAACATCAGAACACACATTCTTCTCAGATGCATATGGAACATTCTCCAAAATAGACCGCCTACTAGCCTATAGACCATGATTATGTAACTGGAAAGAACTGAAATTATCCCATGCATATTATCAGACCATAGTACAATGAAATTAGAAATCAATGACAAAACAAGTCACAAGAACTTCATAAACACATGAGAATTAAATAACACCCTCCTAAACAACCCGTGAATCACAGATGAAAATAAAGAAGTTAGTTTCTACAGTGAAATGATGACAACACAATATACTGAAATTTATGTGACACACTGAAAGCTCTCCTAATAGAGAAATTTATAGCAGTGAATGCCCATATTGAGAAAACAAAACAAGCTCAAATAAACAACCTAGTGTTGAACATCAAGCTTTTACAAAAAGCAGGCTAACCCAAAAGCTTGTACAAGGGAGAATACTATAAAGATATGAGTAGAAGTCAATGCATTAGAGACTTTTTTAAAAATCAATTAATTGAAGAGGTGGTTCTTTGAAAGATTAAATATAATCAACAAACCATCTCCCAATTGTGGAAGGTTGCCAACTGGTGGTCAACTTGTTACACCCAGCTAAACTGAACTCCTGTGGTGCTGGGTGTGGGAGGCCCATCTGACACTTGTTTCCAGCAGCATAAAAGGCAGACATAGAGAAGTTGTTGGAGGCTATTAGGGAAGCTGTTTGGAGAAGCTGTTGGGGAGATGTTCTAAGCTGCTGTTTCTTTGGGGCTATTTTGCTGGATGATCTTATGCTGGATTTCTTTATGAACTTGGTTATTCTTGTCAGAGGGGGAGCTTGGAACCTTGTCACTGAAGATGACCACAGTTCATTTTCAGGGAGATTTGGTCCTCACCTTGAGCATTGCTTCCTGGTTCCATAGAATAAGTTCAGTCTTCTAAAGAACCTAATCCTGTTGGTTTCCCTGATAGGAACTCAGCTTTCCCCCTCATCAAAAGAGCTCAGGACCTCACTTTTGCTGAGGATAGCTTTGGTACTTTTCAGGGGTACAAAGGTTCTTACCTTGAGCATTTCTTCCTGGCTCCAGTTGAGATCCTTCAGCCTTCTAGGACAGATCATTCATCCCACTGGCATAGGCTTTCTAGCTTACACCTTTGGGCCTTCTCACCACAGATCGATGAAGCAGGCCTTCATGAGACATTGTTGTGGGTTCTAGGCCTCCAAGTGGACTTATGCAGAATGTTAGGACTCAGGGCCTCAGCTAGATTCTATCATGTTTAGTATCTGAGATTTTCTGCACTCTTTACGATTCTTTGGGTGATTCATTATAAAATAATGTAATAAAATGTGTCTTGTACTATATTTTTCTCCTTGCAAAAACTCCAAACCATGGCATCCAACCTTATCAAAAGAAGGAAAGAAAAGACAAAATCCGCATAATTAGGAATGAAAAGGGTGAAATCACAATGGACCTTGCAGAAGTCCAGATCGTACATACCTAATTCAAGAACTTGTATTCTAGAGGGCTGGCCAGATAGCTCAGCAGATTAAAGCACCTATTTAGGAAGACCCAGGGACCTGGGTTTGATTCCCAGCTGTCACGCTGACTCCACCCTCAGGGCATTGTGAGGTGGTGACTGAGACTGGGCAAGGTGGCATGTGCCTGTAATCCCAGTGCTTGAGAGGCTGAAAATGAGAGGATCACTAAGTCTGATCTATGTAGTGAGATGCTTATACCTGTACTAAATATATTAAAATAAATACTTTTTTTAAAAACTTGTATTCTAGTAAGATTAAAAATGCAGGGCCAGGGACATGGCTCAGTGGAATAAGTGCTTCCCTGGCAAGCACAAGGGCCTGCATTCAATCCCTGGTTCTGAAAAAAAAGTTTTGGTGTCTGGAGAGAGCTCAATAGAATAAGCACTTCCCTGGCAAGCATAAGGGCCTTTGTTCAATCCCCAGTTTCACAAAAAGAAAAGAAAAAAAAAATGCAGAAGAAATGGACAGATTCCTAGAGCCTATCAATTAGCAAAGCTGAATCAAGAATATATAAAAATTCTAAAACTAATAGCAATGATATTGAAGATGTAATTAAAACCTACCACCAACAATTAAAAAATGCAGAACAGATGGATTCACTGCTGAATTCTACAAAAAATTTGTAAAGACTTCATATTAATACTTCTCAAAGTCTTTAATGAAATTGAAAGAGAAGCAATATTCCCAATGTCATTCCTAGAAGCAAGTATTACCCTGATACCAAAACTAGAGTAGGTCCCAACTAAGAAAGAGAACTGCAGGCCAATCTCCTGAATGAATGTAGATACAAAAGTCCTCAGTAAGGTACTGGCCAAGAGAATACAGCAAATCATTAAAAAGATTATACACCATAACCAAGAAGGATTTATTGCAGGGTGTGGGGATAGTTTAACATATGTAAATCAATACATGTACTATACCAAATTAACAGAGACAAGAACAAAAACCATATGATCATTTCAATGGGTCCAGAAAATAGATTTGAAAAACTCAGACACCATTTTATGATAAAAATCCTATAGAAAATCAGAATAGATGGTCTTTTATACCATCTAATAAATCATAACTTTATTAGTGATCCAAGCAGTACAAATTTCAAACCAAGCTGCAGTGACCTTTTTGAAACAACAAAGTCCTCTTTTCTGATGATTACATTGTTAGTTCCATGGTAGCATTTATAATATCATTACTGTTCTTCTGTGCTCAGACTGCCTTTGCTCTCAACACATTTGCTTTGTGACATAACCAACTCTATGTCCTTAACTTCCAAACCTGTTTCATCAACCTCTTCTTCTTCACTCTCCTCTTGTACAGTTGGAGTCTGTGTATTTTCTTGAATATTTGAGACAGTCTCACCTTGAACATTTAATTTCTCAGCAGCTACTAACTGTGCTTGCTGAGATAAATCCTCAATCTTGGCTTCCCCAAAAACTATGTAGGTATCTAATCCTGGGCACTTTACACATCTGATTTTGTGATGACAAAGAGGATATTCTTAGACTTCCAGATAGTAACTCTCGTAACTCCTGTAACCTGCCAAAGACCCAGTTTGGACATAATTTTCTGTCCCTTTTCACTCCAACTCTGTTTTGCTTTACTGACTCATTCTTCATCAATTTCATCTGCTGCCACTAGCTGGGCTTGTTATATGGTTGCTTGTATGGAATCTTGCTCTTCGAGCTCTGGTACTGATTTATCACTGTCATATTCTGTTCCAGACCCTGTCTCAGCCTGGGGCAGTGGCAACTTCTGCTCTGTAGCAGGGATGCTTTCTATAGCTTCACCAGGCATTTTGTGCAAAGGAGAATAGATGGTCTTTACCTCAACCTGAAAAGCTATCTTTGACAAACCAGTAGCCAACATCATACTAAATGGACAGAAAATAAAAACTTTGAAAGTCAGGAACAAGAGAGGCCAGGGAGATAGTTGAGGGGCTGAGGAGATAGCTCAGTAGAATAAGTGCTTGCCTGGCAAGTGCAAGGGCCTGAGTTCAATCCCCAGTTCTGGAAAAAAAAGAAGAAAGAGTCAAGAACTAGAGAAGGATGTCCCCTGTTTCCACCCTTATTAATAGTTGTGGAAAATTTAGCCAAAGCAAGCACATGAGAGAGATAATAAGAATAAAGGTAAGAAATGAAGAAGTTAAATTATCATTATTTGCAGATGACATGATACTGTACATGTAAAACCTCCAAAACTCCACTAAAAATGTGCTAGATTTAATAAGAACATTCAGTTGTGTACCTGGACATAATGTCAATGCTCAAAAAACAATAGCCTCCCTTTACAGGAATAACAAACTCAATGAGATACAAATTAAGGAAACAATATCTTTTACAATAGCATCTAAAGGAGAGGGGAGAAAAAAAAAGAAAGACAAGATTAAATCTAACGATGTAAAAGACCTTTACACTGAAAACTTCAGTACCCTGAAAAGGGAAATTGAGACTAGAAAAAAGGACTTCAGACAATAGAAAGATATCCTTTGCTCTTCGTTAGAAAGAATCAATATAGTGAAAATAGTACTTCCAAAGCTGTTATACAGGATTAATACAATTATGATCAAAATTCCAACAGCATATCTCACAGAAGAAAAACAATCCTAAAATTCATTTGGAACCAAAGAAACCTATAAGAGCAAAGGAAAATATGGGCAACAAAAGCAAGGCAATTGGCATCACAATCCCTGATTTGAAATTATACTGCAAAGCTACTATAAATAAAACAGCATGGTACTGGGGGAAAAAACAGACCCAAAAATCAAATGGAATGTATTGGAAGATGGAGAAATAATGCCAGGCACTTTCAGCCACCTTATCTTTGACAAAGATGCCAAACACATTCAGTGGAAGAAAGATAGCCTCATTGATAAATGGTGCTGAAAAAACTGGCTTTGTAAATGCCAAAGATTAAGATAGGACCCATATCTGTCACTATTAAACTGAAGTCAAATGATCTAAATATTAAAACAAACATTAAATCTTCTGAAGATAGAATAGGTAAAACTCTTAAAAACATTAGTGTAAGCAAAGACTGTGAACAAAACCCCAGTCACATAGGAACTATCACAAGGAATCAATAACTGATATTTTATCTTATTAAGAAGCCTTCACACAGCAAGGGAAACCACCAACAGAGTGAAGAGATAACCCACAATGTGGGGAAAAATGTTTGCCAGCTGTTCCTCAAAGGATTTCTATCAAGAACATATAAAGATCTTAAAAATATCAGGCCTCCCAAATTTAAAAACACAATCCAAAAATGGGTATCTTAGATGAATACACATTTCTCAGATGAAGAAATACAAATAGCAAATAAATATATGAAAAAAGTTTAATATCACAGGTCATTTGAAAAATGCAAGTTACAGCAACACTGATATTCCATCTCACTTGTAAAGAATGACTATCATTAAGAAATCAACCAATAAAAAACACTAAAGGCACTGGGAAAAAAAATCCACTTTGGTAGGAGTGTAGACTGGTGCAACTATTGTGGAAATCTGTGTAGAGCTTACTCAAGAAAACCAGATTGGAGGTTGCATTTGACCCAGCAATTCTAGAAGAATTTAAGACATCATTCCACCGGGATATATGCACATCTGTGTCTATTACAGTGAAGTTTATAATAGCCAGACAACCCTCAAGTGCCCATCAACCAATGAGTAGATAAAGATGTGTTTTTTATACACAATAGAATACTACTCAGCTATAAAAAGGGTACACTGAAGACATTTCTAGGAAACTGGATGCACCTTCAGTTTATACTCTTTAAGTGAAGTAAAGTGATCACACTTGTATAAATACTTGTTATTTCTCTAGTGTGAGAAACCAAGAGTGTAAATAAGGATCAAACTGCATAATAGGTATTGTGAAATAGGAAGGAAATGTTCAAATGGGCAATAAGGAGAGAAAGAAAGAACAAAGGAATGATAAATGAAACATGGGAAGGCTTGAGGATGTGCCTCAGTGGACAGCCCTTGCCTGGAAAGTGGGAGGTCCTGGGAAAAAAGAGGTAATGGAGGAAAAAATGGAAACAAAACTTGTAAATCAGGAGGCAAAGAGAGGTTGGAGGGAGGGTAGGGGAGTGGGGGAAAAATCAAGTTCTGTCATGTACAAGTACAAATTCTCTGTGATGAATGTGATTACTATAACATCTGTCTTCATTTGTTAATCACAAGCTTTTTGCCCCATAGTCAGCATACAAATCAACATCAATAGCAGAAATCCTACACTGACTATCTGGGTCCAACTTGCAGGTGCTGCATTGGTGGCATGGTCCTGCACTGCTCTGGGAGATGAAGGCTGGTGTGGACAAGCCCTGTATTGAAATCACTCTTTGCAATTGGGTCCTGGCTGCTCCTCTGAAGGCCTTGTAGGCAACAGAGATGCAGGACCTCTAGGAGGCTTGGGCTGCTGCACTGGCTCTGGAATGGGCAGGAGCACCATTCCAAGCCACCTCAGAGGATCCACACACTCCGGTCCTGTGTACTCTGCCAAGTTCTCCAAGAAACACTTGGCCAACTGTGGTTCTGTGTTGCACTTCTCCTAAGGGCTTTTTGCTACTTTGTTTTGGTTGATTGGTTGGTTTGCTTGCTGTGCCAGTGATGAAACCCATGAGAAGAGGAAGTTAAGTATTGTTGAGGTTATGGGCAAATCCTTTCAGTGGGCATGTTTTCCCCAAAGTACTTATTTTCTGATCCACCTGATGGTAATGCTTAAAACATTCAACACAAAAAGAATAGGTATCATGGCTAAGGACGGCCTCCACTGTAATGGGTCTGCCCTCTTATAAAAGTTGGCCAGGTCATCATAGTGGTGAATCATCATGATGTGGGGATCCTAAGCCGATAATACGATGCTCCTAGACTAACTTCCATCTTCTTCCCCTTGGTTAATCTCAAACTTCCCCTTTTGTTTTTGCCTCATGCATCAAGCCTTCCCAGTCAGTGCTTATTAGGATTCTGTACCATCCATAGAAGCTCCACCCCCAAACCCAGCCCTATAAATTCTTTGTCTTCCTGCCTTCTCCCCAAGGGTTCTTGCTTCTCTTCAGCAGCCCTCCCACACCAAATGATAGAGGATTTTTTTTACTTTTCTCCAACTTCTCTTTTAGGCCAGAGGGAGGAAATTTATAACATCTGGTGACATGACTTAGATCACTGGAGCATTTAGCTCTGAGGGGCCACATCCCCCAACAATGAGCTCCCCACATCATCCCTGCCTCTGCCATTGCCAGCCTTCATCCAACACTGATCCTCCTTGATTCTCACAAGTGAGCTGCCTTTCTCTGGGAGTTCCTGCCTTGTTTTCTCATTCTCCTTGTGAATTGTAGGCCCACATCAGGACTCCCTTTATCACAGGGCACCCTCACATCCTCAAGGGTCCATTCTCTCTGTCCTCTGCGTCATGATCCATGGGGACTGATGAACATTTCTCTGTCATGTTCCAAAAAGGGTACTGAAAAAAAAAATAATAATAAATAAATAAATAGAATTTTGGGGCTGAGGAGATGGCTCAGTCCCTAGCAAGCATAAGGGCCTGAGTTCCATCCCTGGTTCTGCCAATAAATAAATAAATGAATAAAAAGGGTGATGACGCTTGGGGTTGTGAACTGACTTTGACTTTTGACTCACCTTTAAGTGGGTCATTATGGGAAATATTTCTTCCCAAACCTGAAAGCACTCATTGATAGGTATGATAGTATGAATTGCTGAATTATAGTGGTCATCCAATATGGCTGAAGCCCTTAAAACAACAGCTTATCCTCCCAGAGACCAACTCCCCTCTTCAACTCAGCCCAGGGTGCAGTTTCCTTTCACTTTGCCCACTATTTCAGGAGGTAGCTCCCTTACTGAACTGCCTTCTGCTTCTGCTTTTTCCACTGCTGCCTACCATTGCTAGCTTGCATCCAACACCAGCCAATTGTAATCCATACAGGTGAGTCCCAAAACTTGTCTTGGAAAATCCCACCTCGTATTTTCCCCTCATCTTGAAAATTGTGAGCTCACGTTGGGGTCCCCGCTCGGCTTCCTCGGTCATCTGGTTCCCAGCTCCATGCTTTTTCTAGTGACTGATAAAATGGGTGTTAGTCCTCTCTCATGGTCACTCCAGGCTAAAAAGTGATGGCTTTTTAGTGGGAAGTGATGTCAAGCTTTTGCCCTAATCTTTGGCTCACCTTTTAATTTGGTCACCATGGAAAATACTCTTTCTCAGCCCCCAAAAGACACCCCAATGGGATGCCTGGTCCGTAACCTTGTTCTGTTGGCCATAAAACCTAAGTGATTAATTTTCTACTATCAGACAGCTTGGCCACAATATAAGCAAGATGGTGAAATGCAGTGATTTGTAGAAAAAACTTTTGATCCACTAATTCTCGAAAGTTTAAAATTCTGTCACCACACTGGCAAATGGCAGTATATCCCCAATATTCAGGCTTTTTTTTTTTCCTTTGAGGATGTGTCCTCCCTCCCTCAACATCTCAGTTCACAGTCACTTAAACCAAGGACAGCTCCCCCGCCTAACAATCTCTGTCAGACCAGATTGCCCTACACCTAGACCCACAGAACCTACCACGGAAGACTGCCCTGCCACCACGACTCCAGCTCTCATCTCAGCCACAGCTTCTAAATTACTCTCTAACCTCTTTAACTTTCAGGGACTACAGGGATGCCTTACCGTCTTTCCTCCCTCCTCTGCCTTCCTGTATTCCCTAGTCAGTCTACATTCCTCATATTCCTGGCCAACTTCCCCCACCCCCACCTGCCCATTTACAATCCAATCACAATCCTTTTTTTTTTTTTTTTTCTTTTTGAGACAGGGTCTCACTATGCCGTTCAGGCTGGCCTTAAGCTCACTTTGTAGCTCAGACTGGTCTCGAACTCACAACAATCCTCCTGCCTCAGCCTCCCAAGTGCTGGGATTACAGTCCTGTGCCACCACACCCGGCTTTTTTTTTTTTTTTCACAGTCCTTTTTTAATTCTAGAAATCTCTAAAAAAATTCAACTAGGAACCGGGGTGATGGCTCAATGGAATAAGCGCTTCCATGGCAAGCATAAAGGCCTGAGTTCAATCCCTGGTTCTGCCAAAAAATAAAATAAAATAAAAAATTCAACTAATAACTCATTTTCTCCCCAACAGTGTGTGCCCCTCTCTCTGCTATCTATCAAGCTAAAGAAAAGATAACAGCCCATGGAGCAAGGGAGCATATTGCCCTTTCCAGTGCAGTCTGATGCTTATCTTCTTTTCCCCTCACTCCCCTGCCCCCATCCCAGCCACCTCTGCAGGCAGTCTCTGGTTCCAGGACTCATAATTTGTCAGTGCTCCTCTATTGTGCTGTGCCTACCCTTATACTCTGCTCAGTTGGCTTGCTCCCACTCAAAGCTGATGTTAGACCTAAACATAGAGGGTTTTTTTTTTTTAACCTTTTTTTTTCTCCAAATTCCTCTTATAAGAGATTTCTGCTAATTGACTTAGAAAAGTTCTGACTAGTTAGTCTCTCATAATTGCAAACTTAAAAAGGTCATCACAGTTTAACCTGGCCAGAAATATATTTGAGTGCACTCTCATTTTATAAAGATGTCTGTGTGTCCTATATGTATTTGTTTGTTCGTATGTCATTCTGTAAACAGCTGTTCCCTTTTTATTTTAGCTCTAAAGTATAGACTTAAGAGCACCCTTTCTTCTGAGTTACCAGCTGATCTAGGTAATATCAAAACTAATTTATAAATAAAAACCATTAAATGGGTAAAGATTGTTGGACAGGACTCTCGACTGGTGAATAGAGAGTGGCCAACCTTTGTACATCAATAGAGAGCCATCAATAATCTCCTTTTTTTTTAGAGGAACTGAGGATTGAACTCAGGCCTTTGCGCTTGCCAGGGAAGCACTTATTCCACTGAGCCATCTCCCCAAAAAGCATCAGATATGGCTAGCACTGAATTCCTTTTTTTTTCCTTGGCAGAACCAGGGATTGAACTCAGGCCCTTGCGCTTGCCAGGGAAGCGCTTGTTCCATTGAGCCCTCTCCCCAGCCCCCAATAATCTCCTTAAAAGACCCCCAATAATTTGGTTATTGGTTAAAAATCTTTTTTCAGAAATTAAAAAATTTCTGGGAGATGGCTCAGTAGAATAAGTTCTTGCCTGGCAAGCACAAGGGGCTGAGTTCAATCCCCAGTTCTGCAAAAATAAAATAAAATAAAGGTTTTCTTGGAAAAGATGCTCTATATATCCATGTCTTTCAGTATCTGTATGCTACAGTATAAATTTTCTTTCAGATTTAAACATATACTTTTCTCTTATGTTGTAGACATTTTAAGAGGTTTCTGTCAAGGCAACATGGGGTTATCAGCCAAATGATAATTTTTAAACTAAATCTTATGTGATATATATCCTATGTATGTGCCATTACATTTACAGATGCAAGCTCCTATCAAGCCAAAATGAAGTTATCAGCCAAATAATAATTTTCTAACTAAAACTTATGTGATATGTATCCTATGTACATAGAGAGATGTAATAACAAAATAGGGATTTCATATGACTGTTACACTACATTGCTATGTCAAATGATCTCTAAAAAGTTATATAACTATTGTCTATTAACATTCTATAGGGACTTAACTGCTAAAATGTCCACAGTTGATAAGAAATAATAGTTCTCTGGTTACACTTTATATTTTAAGGTACTTGATACTCAGATAAAATTTTAATAATCAAGTGTATTGCTCCAAGTTAAGTATACTATTGTAAATCCAGATTCTCCTAAAAAAAAAAAAAGCCCAATTATTATTAATTCCTATTTTATATCCCTCTCTGTTCCTAACATCATACCAAGCTAAAAAGACAAATCTTGGCCGTCAAACTCCACAGGAAAACTCACTTAATCTAACTTTCTGTGTCTTCGATAATAGAGACCAAAATTAACTATAAACACTGCCAACATTCAGCTGTGACACTCAGGACTCCCAACAAAGCAGGACCTTGACAAGGTAATGCTGAGCCTAAACACTGATGCTACCTAAGCCAAGTGCAATGAAGAAGGACACTGAGCATGAGCCTGCCCCAACTTGAAGCCATCACTAGGATATCTACAAGCTCAAGGGTCACTGGAAATGCAACTGCCCTATCCACCAGAGAGCAGGTAAGTCACCCAATTCCTTGCCCTCACAGGAAGCCTTGCTACAGCCAGATTCATATACTTGACCTGCTTGGTCTTGCTGCTGAAGAGCAACAACAGAGCTTGGGTTCCATGGCCTACATCGAGAAACCTTTGTCAAGAGTCCTGAGTCTTGCTGGACATCTCAGCTTAAAAAAAAAAAAAAAAAAAAAAAAAAACCTTTCTTGCTGACACTGAGACCACATATAAATTGTTATACTAGCTCTACAGTCTCCATAGTGAAGTCAGCAGGGCCTGTCTGAAGGGATCATGGCAGACCTACATGATCCCTTCAGACAGGCCCTGCTGACTTCAGACATGTTTTTCGCTCTTAATTTCCTTGTGATCCCAACATGTCCCATACCTCTCATGGGGAGAGACCTCCTCCAGAAACTCCACTTCTCTTTCACCTCTCTCCCCCCTCACAGTATAAATCCTACAAACCCAACCTCAATGTACAGATAGCTCCTCCATCCATCTTCCCTTGTTGACCATATACTCTGAGACACTTCCAGTCCTACTCATGCCACACATGCTATCCCTGAACTAATGTGCCTCAGAGATCCCACAGCATTTCCTTACATTCCCCAATACCCAATAGCCCCCAAACATCAAGAAACTCAAGCCCGTCATTCTCTGCCTCTTTATCCTCCTTTTCTTAAACCTTTTCACTCACTCTATAATAGCCTTATTCTTCCTGTACTCAAATCCTATCATTTAGTACAAGATCTCAGAATTATTAATAATGTGGTTACTACTCCTATTCACCTAGTGGTGCCAAACCTCAGTACTATGCTCTCTCATGTCCTTCCTTCTACTACTCACTTTACTGTCCTACATCTTAAAGATGCCTTCTTCACCATTCCCTTACACCCAGATTGCTGAGACCTCTTTGCTGTCTCATGATCCAGATCTCTCTGATCTCAACAGCTCACATAGACAGTCATGCCTCAAGTGTTCAGAGATAGTCCTCACTTCTTTAGACAAGCCCCGGCTGCTGATCTCGAGACCCTTGATCTCTAGCCCAGCCACTTCTTCAATATATCAATGACCTCTTCCTTTGCTACCTCTCTCATGCCCTGGCCCTAAAATACATAGCTACTCTTTGCAATTTTCTGTCAGGATGAGGTTATAGGATCTCTCCCTCCAAAGTTCAGATAGTTTCACCAGATGTCAAATATCTAAGACTCACCTTCACTCCCACTACTCATGCAGTCACTACTGACCACAAAGCCCTTCTTCGTGACCTTCAGGCACCTACCACAAAATAACAGGTTTTATCCTTCCTTCCTCTGGTTAATTTCTTCTGGCTCTGGGTTCACAACTTTGCTTCCTTAGCACAGCCTCTCTAAAAAACATAAAATGTTCCTAGTTAGAGCCCCTTGACCCTCCTGCTCCTATACATTCCTTCATTCCCTCCTAAGGTCCCCAGCTCTCTCTTTACTGAACCCAACTCAGTCTTTTACCTTATATACTTCTTTTCGGGGTCACAATGCAGTGGGCATTTTATAACATAAAAAGAGACCAACTATAGACAACACAGTTGATAGATAGACTTCATGTCTCCACACATTTACATACTAACACAAGAGGCAAAAAACTTACTTTAACAAAATCTATACAGTTGTGTTGCAGTACTACAGATAACCCTAACTCCTTTCCCTCACATTCATATCAAAAACCAAAGATCAATACTCTTCCTCTTCAACATGGTCATGGTAAAATGACAGTCAGATCATTAGGCACCCCCTCTTGCTTCCCTTCCTGTGTTGTTTAATCATGATGACATGTGCTCATAATGTGCTGTCTTTTTAAACTTTTTTCAAGGTTTCTAGTCTCTAATGTGAATGTGAGCTGTCATAAAGCTCACTTGAAGGATAAAACCTGTTAAACTTCTAGTCCTAGCTGAGACACCTGGCACTAACTTCTACATGGGTATGAACTGTCATCCTGTCAACTCCCCTCACCCCCACAACAACACCCCAGTTCAGCAGGAGGCAGTCTAAGGACACGTTGCCCCTTTTATAACAAGCAAAAAGTTGGAATTATAGGTTATGATAGTATGAATTGCTGAATAATTATGGTGGACATCCAATATGGCTGAAGCCCTTATAACAGCAATTTATCTTCCCAGAGACCACCTCCTCTCTTCTTCTCCAACTCATCCCAGAGTGCAATTTCCTTTCACCTTTCCCACCACCTTGGAAGGCCCCAATCAGCTCCTCAGATATATCTAAACATCCCCCTCAAACCCCACTCCTGGCAAAAGGCCATAAAAGTCTCAGCTTCCCTTTGTTCTAATCCAGAGAATTCCTTATCTTCCCAAATTCTCTCCATGTCCTCCAAGATAATAAAGCCCCTTTCTCTTTATAATAAAGCCCCTCTCCCTTTTTTCTTCTGCCTGTTTCTTTGCTGTGACACCACCAAAAACCTATCACTCATCACTCCAAAATCTTCCAAGAAACTTAAAAACCCTCAGCTCCAGGAAACCTAAACCAAAATAATCTACTACAGATGGTTTGATACAATATAAACTTGATAATAGCAGCCACTAGCCCAAGAAGGGTACTTTGATTTCAGTACCCTCTGGGACCCACACAACTTCTAGTATTGCAATGGAAAATGGACAGTGATCCCCTGTGTATGGGCCTTTATTGCTGTCAGGGCACACCCCTCCCTCCTTTAAGCATGTTCTTTCTGCTTTTGTTCCTTCATACCCCACAAGCCACCCTTTTTAATCTCCTCAGTCAGATCCCCTTCATCATCTCCGACTCACTCCCTCACATCCCATTGCCTCCAAACCCTCCTCCTTCTCCTCCTCTTCCTCTCTACTTGGTCTCACCCTGCCTATCCCCACCATCTTGCAGCCAGTTTTCCCCCACTCTCTTGTACTCTGCTACCACTTTCTCAGCCTCAACCTTTTCTCCCTTTCTAGAAACAGGCTGGTCCTAAGGGGCTGGTTCATATTTATGTTCCTTTCACACTCTATCCCAGATTTCTCATCAGTTGGTTTCCTTCTCTGATGATCCACACTATAAAAAAGAGCTCCAATTCATCATTACTTCCTATGATCTCCATTTTAAGGGTCTATGTTACCCTCACCTCTACCTTGTGCTCCCAGCAAAAGATCCAGCTCTGGCAAGCCACTCTAGCAGAAGGGGGTCAGAGACACCACACTAACTCTAACCACCCTCCAGGCATAGCTAACCTGACTATGAGGGGCCCAGTGGCTCAGCCCTCATGGCCACCATGGCTGACTGCCTGATTGCAGGACTTGGGAAAATTTCACACAAGGCCACCACTTGCCATAAACTCTATTAACTAAGCCAGTGCCCTGATGAAAATCCCACTGAATTCCTTTCTCACTTTACTTTCACCTTAACCAAGTACACCAATATTGACCCTCAGTGCCCTAAGGAAATGACCCTATCAACTCCCACTTCATTTCCCAATCTGTTCCTGACATCCATGCCAAACTTAAAAAGACAGATCTCAGCCCTCAAACCTCACAGAGAGACCTAATGAATCTGGCCTTCCAGGTCTTTAACAATAAAGAAAAACAAAATAGGATAAAGAACAGCACTATAAACCTAAATAAAATTGGCTACAACACTCAGGGATCGTATCAAAGCCAAAACTGAACAACATAGTACCACCTGAGCCCCTTCCAGAGCATGCTTCAAGTGCAGCAAAAAAAGGGCATGAGCCTGCCCAAACCCAGAGCCACCACTGGAACTTTGTCCCATATGCAAGCTAATGGGTCACTGAAAGTAAGATTGCCCTACCCACCAGAGAGTGGATAAGTCACCCTACTCCCTGCCCTCACAGGAGATCTCAACCACAGCTGCAGGCAGGATTCATCACTAGCTGACATGCTTGCTTGGTCTTGCTGCTGAAAGGGATTGATGGGGCTTGAGATCCATAGCCCTCATTGAGGTATTTTTGTCTGAGCCCTGAGTCTTTCTGGACATCTTAGGTAGGGCACTCTTTGCTTATTGACATCAAGGCCAAATATACTGTTCTTCCTGAGTTTTCAGGCTATTGCACTCAAGCTACATTTGTGGTGGTAGTTGAAGTCCAACCTACAGGACCCCTCCCCTTCTGACTCCCCACACTTTTCTTTACTCACAGTTTTCTTGTCAGCCCAACTTGTCCTAGATCCTTCTTGGGTAGGGATCTTCTCCAAAAACTCCACTTCAAGACAAGGAGATAGTTCAGTGGAATAAGTGCTTGCCTGGCAAGCACAAGGGCCTGAATTCAATCCCTGGTACCACCAAAAGTAAATAAATAAATAAACAAATAAACAAAAACTCCACTTCCCTTTCACATTCTCTCTTTCCACAACACTTGTTCTCCAAACTCAACCTCCATATTCTGCCAGTTCATATCTCTTCTTCCCCCCTTTTCTTGTCAACTGCATAGTCTGGAAAACCTCAAGTACCACTCATGCCACCCACATTGCCTCAGTACTAATTCTCCTCAGAGTCGGCCTTTCCTTGCATTCTTCAATATCTAGTAGCCCCCAAACAATGGGGACTTGCACCCATAATCCAACATTTCTTAGCCAATGGTTTTCTTAAAACTGCCCATTCACCTTACAATATGCTTATTCTCCCAGCACTCAAACCTGGTGGCTCCTACCATTTAGTTCAAAATATCAGGGTTGTCAGCAATGTGGTACATCAAGCCACTCAGTGGTACCAAACACCTATACCATGCTCTCTCATATTCCCCCTGCCACTACACAATTCATGGTCCTGGACCTCAAAGATGCCTTCTTCACTATGCTCATGCACCCTGCCTGTCAGAACCTCTTCACCTTAACATGGACAGACCCAGATACCCTTCATTCCCTACAGCTCACATGGTCAGTCCTGCCTCAGGGATTCAGGGATATTATTCACTTCTTTATCCAGGACCTGGCTACTGACCTGGCAACCCTCAATCTCAATCCTAGTGATCTCCTCCAGTATAGATGATCTTCTTCTCTATTTCTCTTCCCATGATCTAGATATACAACATACATCTATATTTCTCAACTTTCTCTTAGGTCATGGATATAGGGTTTCCCTTGCCAAAGCTCAAATAGCTTCACCAAAGGCCAGATATCTAGGACTTAACCTCACTCTCACTACTGGCTTGATCACTTCCAGTTCCAAAGCACTCCTCTGCAACCTCCAAGTGCCTACTAAAAAAGCAACAAGTCTTTTTTGGTCTAGTTAACTTCTTTTGCCTTTGGATTCCTAATTTTGTTTCCCTGATTCAACCTCTCTATAAAGCATCAAAGGGCTCCTTGTCAGAACTTCTCAACCCTACTACTCCTATACAATTTTCCTTTTGCAAGCTACATGAGGCCCTCTTTTTTGTTTTATTATTTTATTTATTTGGTACACAGTCTCACTACACAGCTCAGATTCATAGTGATTTGCCTGTCTCAGCTGCCCCAGTGCTCAGATTACAGGCATGTGCCACCACACCCGATTTCAGTGACTGGCATGGCAAACCCAGGGTTCAGGGGACAGCACAGAATTTGGTACTGGGGACCAAACCCAGGTCCTTGCACTTGCCAGGCAGGAATGAGGACTGCAGAGCTATCTCCCTAGCCTAACAGGTGCTCTTAAAAGTCCTGGCTCTCACTCTTCCAAACTTCACCCAATCTTTCACTTTGTACACTATCTCTCAAAAATGTAATGTAGTAGGAGTCCCAGGACAAAAAAAGGGGGTGGAGGTTTTATTTCAAGCAGTAGCACATCTATCAAAAGAGCTAGACCCACACAGTACGTGGATGGGTCCCTTGCCTTTGGGCCCTTGCAGCAACAGCCATACTAGCACAAGAGGCAAAAGTTCACTCTAAGACATGCAATCACAGTACACTCACCTCATTGCCTTAATGAGCTCATCTCACATATGACACTCCCTGCAAACATGACTCCTTCCTGCTGACAACCGACCTACCTGGTGCTCATACTGGACCCTTCCTCCACTACCTCCACTAGCAGTCCCCTCCATCCAGCCACTTGGCTCCCCACCTCTGATGAGTCCCATCACCACAACTGCACTCAGGTCTTACAGATGACCACTAACTGCCTCTCCCACATTAACAGTGCTCCTCTCCCAACAGCCTGTGACACATGGTAGATGGCAACTCAACCAACATGGGCACTCTAAAAAGGGCAAGAGGGCCAAGTAAAATAAGCTCAGTAAAATAAGTGCTTGTCTGGCAAGAGCAGGGTCCTGAATCAATCCCTGTACCACCACCACCCCAAGAAAAGGGCAGGATATGTCATAATCAGGGGGGCTAGAGAAATAGAGGCAAGTCCACTGGCACCAGGACATCTTTGCTAAAGGTAGAACTTACTGCTCTCACGTGGGCCTGACACTAGCCTAAGACAAAATCACCAATAGGAATATTGATACAAAATACACATTTAATATTCTTGATTCCCATGCTGCCACCTGGCAAGAAATAGGGATAGTCAGCACTCCAGGAACCTCTATCTCCAATACCCCCTGCATTCTCAACCTTCTAGAAGCAGCACAACTTCTAAAGCTGGTAGCAGTCATTCACTGTAGAGAACACCAGACCCCATCAGACCCCATTTCTCAGGGCAATACCTTTTCTGACACACAGACTGAGATAGTTACACAACCACATCCTTCCCATCTTCTCCCACTAGGATCCCAAACACCCTCCCCTCTCCTCAGCACTGGCCTAAACAGCTCCAATTACTCTACAAACAAAACTATTCCCCAAAAACTTTAATCTGTGGATTTCCCAGATCAACAAGCCTTAACCATCTCAGACACTCAAGCTCTATATAAGCTGCTAACTCCCATCACTACCCATCCCTCCACAAAAAGCATTATTTGCCAAGTTATCCAAAGTTGCCAACTATGTGCCAAAAACACCTGTCTCCTTTCCCAACCCACCAACTTCATAGGCAGACTCCAGGTGAACATTGGCAGATACGTATTTTTACACACATGCCTCATCATAGAACCTGTAAATATCTTATTAGCTTTGTATATACTTTATCAGGATGGATAAAGGCTTTTTCCGCCACCTAAGAGACTGCACACAGTTTCTAAAACTCATACACAAGAGATTATCCTCTGATCTGGCTTACCTCAATCTATCCAAACAATGAACTAGCTTTTATCTCTCAGATTAGTCAACAAGTATTCTCAAGTGTAAACATTATGTTTACACATGCTATACCATCCACAATCCTCAGGGAAAGTAGAAAAGGCAAATGGTCTTTTAAAAACATGCCTCATAAAACTTATTCTAGAACTACACATGCCCTGGCCTCAGCTCTTTCCCTTAGCCCAAACTCAACTCAGGGTACTTCCCAGGAGACCCACTTTTTTAAGTCCCTTTGAGCTTTTGTATAGTAGACTATTCCTGCTTCACAAATTTCCTACCTCATAAAAGCTTCCTCCCCCTGCTGACTATATCCCAACCCTCTCCTTGCTCTAATACCTTTTGAGACAACATGCCAACATCTGCCCTCCACAACCAATAGATAATCCTCAACCAAAACCACCTATGATTCCTGGAGATTTACCATATCTCAAATCTTCTAAGCCTACAGGACTGAAGCTCAAGTGGACTGGCTCTCATATGGTCATCATCACAATAGAAACAGCAGTCGGGGTTGCTGGCCTACCTCCCTGGTTCCATATCACACAGGCTAAGTGGTGTACCACTAACCCCAGCACCTTCATACCAAACTCTGACTCCCAGAGAGGTCACTGCACCTTCTCTCCCCCACCCATCTCTGCCTCACCAAACATCTCTAACACTTCCATGTAACCTCATATTTTGCTTTTCTGTCTGGTTCCCGATCCCCTACTTCCTTCTATTTCTCACATTCTCCAGGCTCTGGGCTGTCTGTCCAGAAGACTTTGATGTGTCACACAAGATTGCTTTCCTAGTTTTATACTGTGTGACAATCCTTGGAATCACTGCTCTTCTCTGTTGGTCCTCACCTTCACATTGTCAGCCACTTAACAACAACCAATTCCACATTTAAACTCTTCAAACTCAAACATCATAGGCTCCACCTATGTTGCAGAAACTAACCACCATCCCTTTCTTCTTTTCCCTTTCAGCTCACTTCTACCACCGAGGCAATTGTTTCCTGGCCTAAAAACTTACAAGCACTTTTGCCTTCATGATCCTTCACACTGGAAATGTCACTGGACCCTTAAATATGTATACAAAGATGTAAAGATGTCTACTGTCCCTTGCCAGCTCTGGATTCTACCTTGCCCTGCCCATGGGGTGGGATGTGCTGACAATTCAAACTTCTATTGTCCCCACTGGGGTTGCAAAACTATAGGCTTCTATACTGGCATCTATTGGACTAATAAACATCCACACACCTCCCTCAAGATGGGAGATCATACAAGCCTTCCATTCTTTAACTGTAGTGTTTGACAGGTTAATATCAGCATCAGGGGTCAGGGAGTTAACTCAGTAGAAAAGATGTTTGCCTGGCAAGCGCAAGGTCCTGAGTTCAATCCCTGGTACCACAAAAAGGAAGAAAGAAAGAAAGAAAAAACAAAATATATATATATATAATATCACCATCAGAAACCCTCACAATGATATCTGGGCTATGGGAGTCACTTGGGGAGGCTGTTTCTATAGACTTAATGGAGTTGACTTTCCTGGGTTCTTTCTTAAACTGTTTCACATTTTAACACCTAACACATCTCAAACCACTAGACATACTGCCCATCACTTCCCCAGCTCTTCAAATTCCTCCTTGGGCCATACCACAACTCCTAAAATAACACTTTCCAATTCATTCAAAACTACAGCTTCACTACGGGCATCACCAATTTTTCTGACCACTGGCTCTGCCTGTCTTTCCAACAAGATCTGTACATGGCCTACCCTATAACCTTAGACATCTTTTTTCTCCTAAAGGAAAAAGTGTCAGGCCTTATGCCTGGCATCTCAGTTATCTGGCCCAAAAGCCTCTTACATCCAATACACTGACCCTCCCCAATCTGCTCCTCAACTGGGAGGTCTGAACGCATGCACTCATTTCCTCCCAGGTCCCAACACCTCAGATGCTCTCTGTCCTCCCCATGGACTACTTTTCCTTTTTGGCCGGAGGGCTTTTACCTTCTTCCCACCAACCTGGCAAGCCTCCTGCACTCTGGCCATCATGGCACCACATATGTCTCTAGCCACTGAGGGTCAAGTCATCACACAACTTCAAAGCGTGTCGCAAATGGTTCTCAC
The DNA here is from genome assembly GCA_004027165.1 of Ctenomys sociabilis. Lineage (NCBI taxonomy): Eukaryota > Metazoa > Chordata > Mammalia > Rodentia > Ctenomyidae > Ctenomys > Ctenomys sociabilis. Next base: position 58,963 of record PVKA01009921.1, read on the forward strand.
AGGACAGCCCAAATTGTTCCAATCCTGGTGGGATTGAGTCTCTTTTCAACCATTGGTACTGGTTTTGGGGGTGAGTTTGACATGGCCCACCCCTTCTACTCTACGTTTTCTGTCAATCTCTCTGTATCTGTTTACAAGATTACATCATTTATCAATGTTTTCCAAACTCAAATCAACTCACTGGTAGCAGAAGTCCTCCAAAATCACTGAGGTCTTGATGTCCTTATAGCAGAAAAAGGTGGCCCATGTGCATGCTGGGAGAAGAATGTTATTACTTCATAAATCAGTGAGGTATTGTCAAAGATGAGGTACAAAAGCTTCAAGACCTGGCTGGCAATGTACACAAAATGTCATCTGGCTTCTTTTCCTAGTATTCATGGCCCACTTGGGGACAGTGGGTCCCTATCATCCTTCCTGTTCTAGGTCCTCTTACCATGATCATTCTCTTGTTGCTCATAGCAGCTTGTCTTTTAAAGTTTTTTCGAGATTTCTCCAGTCCATTACACAAGTTTTCACTACCAACAAGCTTCTCATCCTGAGACTGCTGGCACCAGCTTCCACATGACTCATCACCCTGACAACCACCCCAGGCCCTACCAAGACAGGAGGAAATAGCTAGAGAGAGTCATTGCTCTTTTGAAAAACAAGAAGACAGGAATGATGGCTCTGCACCCATGCAGCAGTCTACTGGGTCATTATGGCGGCAAGCCAGTATTGCACATGGATCCTAATTCAACAAGGAGTTGCTCTTAGACTCACTTTCATCTTCTTCCCCCTGGTTAACCTCAACTCCCTCTTTTGTTTTTCACATGTGCCAAGCCTTCCACAATCATACTACCCATACAAGCTCTACTCCCAAGCTAGCCTGATAAAATCTTTGTCTCCCTGCCTCCTCCCTGAGGGCCCTAGCTTGTCATTGGCAGCTCTTAGAGAATTTCTTTACCTCTCTCTTACTTCTTATTTGCACCAGATGAAGGAACCTTGTACACAGGAGCCATGCAAAGAACTCATAGGAGAATGCAGATAGAGGCAGAAATTTTAATTAGAATTTCCATTCTAATTAGAATACAATTTGGGAGGGTGTTCTTTTGAGACAGGATCTTGCTATGTAGTTCATGCTGGCCTTGAACTCTTGTCATTCTTCCTACCTCAGCCTCCCAAGTGCTGAAAAAATAAGTGTGTGCTATCATGCTCTGCTTGATTTATTTTTAAATGTGTTCAGTACAGAGTGTATCACTATACAGATCAGACTTGTAGTGAGTGATCCTTTTTTTCAGCCTCCCAAGCACTAGGATTACAGGTGCATGCCACCAAGCCCAGTCTCAATTGCTGTCTCAGCAGGATGGCATGGCAGACTGGGGATTGAACCCTAGTCCCTGCATCTGCCTAACCAGGTGTTTTAATCCACTGAGCTATCTGGCCAGCCCTTTGATTTAATTTTTAATTAAAATTTTTGAGGCTTGTGTTTTGAAATAAGAAAAAAGAGGCAGTCAATTATAGATTTTCCTTTTTTATCACAAATTAAAAGGCAAAGGAAAGAGATATTTCCACAGTAATCACTTGAATGAATTTTGAACTCAGTACAAGTAGCCCCACATTCCATAAAGAGTGAGCAGCCTGGCCCCAGCCCTTCTTGCAGCATTGGCCCTGGGGAGAAAAGCCACCGCACCAGAGGTCAGTGACATCCCAGATGTCTGGGCCTTTGGCAGAACTCAGCTAAAAAGTACTTTTCCCCTCAATCCCTGGTTTCACCAAAAAAAAAAATCCAAAAAAAAGTACTTTTCCCAGCAGGTTAGAGTGGAGAAGTCTGGATACAGACGATGGGAACAGGATCACCTCAAGCTGTGACAGCCTCAGTGGTACAAGCTTATATGTGAGCGCACAGCAGCCCTGGCAACCCCTGCCACACACCTGCACAGACCTGGGCTCCTCCAGGGCAGCCTGCTGCCTGATGGGATTCAGCCAAGTGCTTTGGGCAGGGAACCTCACCTTCCCAACTCTAGTGTCCTTCTCTAAAATGAGAAAAACAGGGCTGGACATATAGCTCAGGGACACAAGCACTGCCTGACAAGTGCTTGGTCCTGAGTTTATTTCCCAGTAAAAAAAAAAAAAAAAAAAAAAGAAAGGAAGGAGGAGAAGGAAGAGGAAGAAAAAGAAGAAGGAAGATGAGGAGGAGGAAAAAGAGGAAGAAGAAAAAAAGAATTGAAACAAGGAAAGTGGTCTATAACTTGTTGCTACCTCTTTTTCCAGATCCAAGATTAGGAGGAGAGGTAACACAGTGGCTCTACAGTGACCCTACACACGAGTAAATCTGTGCCTGACAGTCTTGAAGTTTGTCTGTTTTGTCAACTTTGATTAAACACATCCACTGGATGATCCAGCCATTTGACCTCAGGCTACTTAAGAGAAATGAAAATATATATCCAATTGAATCTTAATTCATTCCATCAAGGAATGAATGAATACACAAAACTCAATGGATTTTTGTGTGGCCATAAAAAGAAGCAGGCATCAAATGAAGAATTTCACTTTGCTGAGTGGAAGAGGTGGGACTGAGAGGACACTCAGAAAGCACATAGATACACAATAAGAGCCTCCCTGCTGGTGTCCACTGCTGTCCCATCATACTGAGTGGTACCTTGGAGTTCCAAACCAGGGCCTCCAGCATGCTAAGCAAGTCCTACTGAATGACACCCCAGCCCTTTAAGTTATCTACTTAAAAGTGGTATCACTTACATGTAAGTTATTTCTCAAACAAATTAGTGGTAGAGGGGCCAGGGAGATAGCTCAGTAAAATGAGCATTTGCCTGGCAAGCACAAGGCCCTGAGTTCAATCCCTCATACTGCCAAAAAAAAAAGTTAGAAATGGAAATTTTTAGTGATTCTGATTGTTAAATCTGAGTCTTGAAAGGAGGATATAATGTGTGGTGGACAAGTTTGGGGACTACCATGTTAAGGAGTGTTGAGGAATCCACACTGGAGCTATCCTGGAACACACTCTGGAGCCTGGGAAACCTGGGTGACTCTAGGAAAGGAACTGTTCTTGTGGTCTGTGTGCAGCCCACTGACACACTGAGTGGGCCCTGGACCAGACCATCTTTCTTGAGCTAAGGTAAATTCCCAGAGCCCTCTGAGCTGGAGAGGAGCTAGCCACAGTGGCAGTGGAAATGGCCTTTTCAGTGAGCACAGCCAGGACTTGTGTCATCAATTGCTCTGTTGGCCTCCTCAGTGAACACCATTCCAGTTTGTGATGGTGTTGTTTAGAAATAGAAGGCCAAGCAGTACATGCTTCTGTCAGTGACCACTGGAACAGTCTGCTTTACTGTTGGGAGCCACAGAAGCTGGAAAATTGGTCAAATGTGTGTAAGCAGGACTAGGCCTCAGTGCCTAAAGCAGACAAGCTACCTCAGTCCTGAGATAAGCATCCTGACTGGTGTCAGCTATTAGTTACTAGACTATCTTGTGTCACATGTTACTAACTTTGCAAAGGTGTAAGTAGACATCCATAGTTGCTAGAGGGGTCATTTCATTAACCAGGCAGAGGAGTCACCCACCAGGCCTAACTCTTCCAAGTACTAACCAGGCCTGACCCTGCTTAGCTTCCGAGATCAGACGAGATCAGGCGCGTTCAGGGTGGTATGGCCGTAGACTCTTGTCTATCTTTTCCTCATTCCTGCTGCTGTCTCTTCCTGGGTACAGCTGATCACACTGCAAGACCAATGGACCTCATTACATGGTCTCTCCAGAGGACAGGAGCCCCAGGGGGAATTTGTGACATTTCTGTACATTTTGGTCCCAAGGGAGGAAACTAGAGCAGAAGCAGTGAGCGGCTATGCTCACCCTTCTCAAGCTGGACAAGACTTCTCTTCTGGAGCCTCCATATTCCTGAAGTCTCCTTGACCTGGATCCTAATCCTTGTAAAGGATTTTTTTTTTTTTTTTTTTTTTTTTTTTTTTTTTTTTTTTTTTTTTTTTTTTTTTTTTTTTTTTTTTTTTTTTTTTTTTTTTTTTTGTGGCTCAGGCTGCTTTAAGGGTCTGTCTGGTAAGGCATGAGGAGCTGGGGATTGGACTCGTAAATAGAGCAAAGGCCTCAGTTCTTTTTTTTTTTTCTTTTTAGAGGAACCAGGGATTGAACTCAGGCCCTTGCACTTGCTAGGGAAGCACTTATTCCACTCAGCTGTCTCCCCAGCCCCAGGCCTCCATTCTGAGTACAAAAATGAGAAGCGTCTGTCAGGGTCTGGCAGCAATTCTAAAGCTGTTGCCTGGTACAAATCATTGTCTTCTATTTCCATTCTTATTTGCATTTGCAAAACTAGAATAAAAGCATTTTTTGTTTAAAACATTCATGCTATGGAGCTTGGAAGCCTGTTTTGGTTGTCACCTTCAGAGGTTTTCCTGGGGGCAGTGACAGAAGATTTGATGTAGAGAACGCTCCTGAATGCAGCTGCTGGCAGCACAGAGCCCAGAGGATGAGGGCATTCTCCACTCCCTGGTCCAGCCTGCTCGGACCCAGATGCCCGCTAGGCCATGCCCACAGTGCCTCTTAGAGCCATGCTGGGCTCCTGGTCCCTCCCAGGTGCTGCAGGAGGACTAGCCCCTGCTGTCCTCTACGGGGTCCGCCCTGGGTGAGGGCTGTACGGAGTCCTTGACCACAGGTCCTCCACTGAGGGCAGAGGTGTTTAGGCAGCCTGATTAAGTCCTTCTTCATCTGCTGTGTACCTGGATGAGCTCATTTACCTGAAAAGCAGGAGTAGTTATTCCTTCAAGGTTCTCTTAAAATTTTTACACCCACACATGCTTTAAAGAGAACAAAAAAATAGTACATAAGACATTAGATTTGATGCACAATTTCAAAAAGAGAAAACAAGATGAAAGGTATTCAACAATGATTGTTATATTGCATTGTTTTCAATGTAGTTGGTCATTTCCAGATAAAAGCATCTAAAATTGGTCAAAGTAAAAACTTTGAGCATTAACTGCTACTTTCAAAAAACCAATACAAATTAGTACAATCTTAGCTATACTGTGTATGCATACACAATTTTTTCCCCATCCTTTTCCTTTTCCCTTCCCCCATCCCAATTGTTTATTGCTTTTGCTGTTTCTTTTCTTTTTACTATATCTATCATAACTTTCCTGAATGCTTTCCTAAGAGATTATTTTTGGGGAGGTTCCCCTCTTTTTGGAGACAACCTCACGTTATGCAAATCAGACGCCTGATACTGTGTAGCCCAGACTGGCCTCAGAATGTGGGATTACAGGGGTGGTCACCATGCCCAATATGTTTTCTCTGGTACCGTGAGGGACTTCTCTGCCATTGTGACTGGTAGCAGCTGGTGTCCTGCATAACACTGGAGCCCAGGGAGAATGGTGGCTTCAGGCCAGCTTTGGTTAGGGTACACACATACACACACACACACACACACACACACACACACACACACACACACACTTGTGCCCCAAGCTCAGCTGCTCTGACCAAGCCCTGAGGGGCAGCAGCTTCAGGTGCTGACACTTCAACTTTACCACAGCACCCCTGTGGCCTGTGCCACCCTTGAAGCTTGGCCTTTCTTGGCCTGTTTCCTCCAGAGTGTGCCTCTGTGCCTGGGAAGGAGGTGGGGAGTGGATGTGGGTGTGGGTGCAGCGCAGTGCGGCCTCACACCCACAGCCCTGCACTGACTGACTGACGGTGGCTGTTGTTCACTGTATCCTCAGCTCCTAGGGCAGCCTGGGCCTCCTGCTGCCAACAACATGCAACCTCTGGGCGATACCCACCAGGAACAGAGACTCATAGTCGCCATCAGCCAGAACAGAGAAATTTTGCATTTTTCTGTTGCACATATTTCTTTCTACAGAGTAAACATGAAGATAAGGGATTTCTATTAATATTAACCTAAAATGTTGCCTATTCAATAACATTTAGTGACCTGTGAATGGATTATAGGAATCTTTTTTGTTAAAGGAAATGTACATGGACTGATAGAAACACAATGTTTTTAAAAAAGCATCACAGTGAAAGACATCAAGACCAGTGTGTCCAAGGAGTAATGACAATACGCCATTTGCTATAACTGTTTTTTTTTTTTTTTTTGTATTTATGACAGGGTCTACGGGATCTACAGGGTCTCAGTGCATAGATCAGACTCATAGTGATCCTCCTGTTTACAGCCTCCCAAGTGCTGGGATTATAGGCATGTGGCACCCCCACCCCCGTCTCTAGCTTTTACATTTAATATCCACCATAGCTTTTAGGGTGTGTGTGTGTGTGTGTGTGTATGTGTGTGTGTGTGCACGCACGCGCATGTGCGCGTGCCCATGCGCGCACTTTTGGAAGTAAGGACTTGCTATTAGCACAGGCTGGCCTTGAACTCAAAGCCATCTTCCTGCCTCAGCCTCAGGAGTGCTGGGATTGTAGGTGTGGGGCACCACATAATTTTGATCACATTAAGATCAAACCTTCATGGCAGTTTCTGTAATTAACTGCAGTGTTCCTGACCCACCTGCCTTATCAGATCATGTACCATGTGACTTCTGGCTTGTCCCTCAAAAGTCAAAATGACCTTGAAAGACCAACATTTTGAATGGGTTCAGGAAATGGAGGTCGGTGCAACCATGTAAGTAAAGACTCATGAAAGAGGACTCCAGAGCTGCTTCTGAAAGCACAGTGTGGCAGGCTATGTCTGAAGAGGGGAGGATTCTGAAGGGACTCATGGCCTCCTCTTTCATTGAAATAAAGATGTAAAATGCAAACATTCACTAAATGCTCTGGTTGCACCTTATATGTAAGGCTTTTAGGCTTGTCCAGGAGAATCTGCTTGGACCCTGTCACATGCTCAGCCACCATCACCATGGGTATCTCTACTGTCACCCCATTTTACAGATGGACAGAGGTAGAGAATTAACTTGCCTGAGTCCATGTAGCCAGAGATGGCTTGGTACCATCTCTGTGTGTGTGCATGTGCAAGCATGCATGCATGGGGGGACTGGATCAGGGACTGACACGTGTACCTGGGCTCCTGTTGCCAAGCTATGCTGCCATCGTGTCCTTATCCCAACCACAGTACCAGGCTTTTTCACAAGTTTTTTAAAATTCCTCACTACTTCTCTGGAGGGTGTAAAGCACTAAGTAGGACCTGAGGAGAACTGGGAGTGCACAGTGCATAGACCATAAGGGTGCAAAACTTGTGTGGCCAGAGCCTAAGACCACTTGGCTTTGGCCTGCACTTGACTTCTGTGACTAATGGAGAGAGAAATGTGCTAATGCTGTGCTTCTCACTGTTCTGTAGAGCAAGCATGCAAATTATTTTGCAGAGAAAATCAAGTTGGCAACTGAATTCTGAAGGCAACTAGCTTTGTAGACCACAGCTCTGAAATGTAAAATCTATTTCAGAAAACACACACACACACACACACACACACACACACACACACACACACACACACACACA
>PVKA01009922.1:0-66410 GCA_004027165.1 Ctenomys sociabilis
CCCTATTAACCAATGCAATTAGCTTCTGTAACACAGCTTGCCTCAGCCCCCTTCACCCCATCCCGCGAGACCATACCTGAGCCACAAAGTTCCCTAATATAGATAAAATATTTGTCTCCCCCAATCAAAATTGTCCCCGTACTCCCCTAACGGCCATTTTGGCTTCTGTGACGATGCTTGCTTACCCCTCCCAGCCTGCGGTTTTTGGGCATAAAAACCCTGCTGCCCAGCCCTCGGGGGGCCCTTCTCCTTCTCGCATGGAGAGGCTACCCAGTGGGTACCACCTAAAATAAAACGCTTCTTTCCTTTTGGACTTGCCTCGTTGTCATCTGATTTTTGAATTACAACACAAAGACAGCTCCAGAAAACCTCGATTATTCTCTCCTACACCACATGGTTATGATCAATTCAGCCTTTCTTTCATGAACATAGATACCTGACATTTTATTTTTTATGCATTTAGGACAGGGTCTACAGGGTCTCACTACATAGATCAGACTCATGGTCATTCTCCTATTTTCAGTCTCCCAACCACTGGGATTATAGGCGCATGCCACCATGCCCAGTCTCAATCACCCTCTCAGGGGTGGGACCAGCACAGTATGCTGGGGATCGAAACCCAGCCACTGTGCTGTGCCTAAATGCCTAACATTTTTAGTTTATTAAGGTAGGACTGTATATCCAGTCAGTGTAACTCTCTTGTGAAACAAAAATTGTTAGGATTGGATTGTCTTTTCTAAAACAAATATATCTAATATTACATACATTTTAGGAGAATGAAAAATAATTATTCCTATGTTTTAATAATTTTATTTATTTATTTTGTCTTTTTTGAGACAGGGTCTCACTGTGCAGTTCAGGCTGGCCTTAAGCTCACTTTGTAGCTCAGGCTGGTCTCGAACTCACAACAATCCTCCTGCCTCAGCCTCCCTAGTGCTGGGATTACAGGCATGCGCCACCACGCCCGGCTCTATGTTTTAATAATTTTAACATATGGAGATCAGTATTCCAAATTCTTTGAATTTTTAAGGAACCTGAGGTTAAAAATAAACCCCATAAAGACTTGCAGCCTGTCAGCATTAATCCTAGGAGAATTATATTGGTAGATAATGCTAGCTGCTAAAATCTATATTACTAGATGGCACTGGTAATATATACCAGATAAGTCAGGGAAGTTTACTTACTGTAGGGCCAAGTATGCTACCAATACAGCAGAGAGGAAATGTGTGAAAGTTTTGCAGCCAGACTCAGAATGGAATCCTGGCATTAAAGCCATAATGCTGTGTAATTCTTCTCCATGTTCACATGCTAGTTAAGCAACAATATATAATTTTCCTAGCACTTTTTCCCAGGAATAATCTTTCAAATGATGTCCATCTTAGGCACACATCACAGAACCTTATCCATGAAGGATACATAATTATATGTGTTATTTTTCTCCCCCTTTTTGCCTCTGAACAAGGAAGCTTGTGTTTATTTCTACCTGTAGTTCCACCATCTAGCACAGCACATAGTATAAATTTAGTAACAATTTTTTGCATTAAAATTGCCAGCAAATGATAAGACCCAATTACTTATAAGTTCTGTTGGGCCAGACAAGTCTTACTCTGGTATAAATGGCATCCTCTCTCATTGTTCTCCTCAGGGTACAGGCAAATTCCTACTGTAACGTGGCATTACAGTCAGATCCCCAAAATGTCATTATAGTGACCACAGGGGGGCAGCTCCCTAGATTACAAGAGTGTTTACTCCACATCCTAATTATTTGGGACACAACACTTGCATAAGTTAGCTAATGAGCCCATCAATTATTAATCCAATCTCAATCATTCCAATCACCAAATTCCAATGAGACAGTTCCAGACATGGCTGTCCAGCCAATCGTACCTGCTGTCCAGTCTCCAGGCACACTCAGGGAGCAGCCAGCAGTGCACTCTGTCTGTCCATAGCCTTCGTAGAACTGGGATGCCAGGAAGGGAGAAGATATTACTAAAGAAAAACAGCCATGCTCTTGCAAGAAATGTACAATGAAGTTTCACTACCTTCTGAGTAACTGCTGAATATGAAATCTTTTATACATTTTCTGTATGTTGTTTATTCAATGGCACAAAATGCAACCAAATCTTCAGTTTCAAACACTAGCCCTTATCTATAATCCCCTTTCCTTCAATTTCCTATGGATGGGGAAGGGATACTTCAACATGACAGGTTACTACTACTGACCTGGGAGTGTAGTTGCTTTGTTAGTTCATGGTGTACATCACATATCCTATCTGTCACCATACCCTGTACCCTTTAAAACATGCTCTCAGAATGCTTTGTGAATAGGCTTATTACTTGTGATCCATTCTCACACCTGTATGCCTGGTTCACAGGCAAGGCTTATGCCTTACCCTAGAGAAATTATGCAAATGATGGATATAAACACATCTTCCCTGACTATGATAAAATATATAAATACTTCTCCAAGAAACCTAGCAATGATGTAGCTTCCAAAAATAAGTTAGAACACAAACACACTCACATTGTGGGTAGGGAGGATTGGTCAAAGAACACAAAATTTCAGTTAAAAGGAACACGTCCAAGAGAGCTATGCTATACAACATGGTGACTATGCTTAAGAACAATGCCTTGTCAATTTGAAAACTGCTGTGAGAACAGATTCTAAGTATTCTCACCATGTGCAAAATGAGAAGGATGTGAAGCCGTATTAGTTTGACTAAGCAAATTATACAGTGTCTCTGCATACTGAAAAAAACATCATTTTGTATGCCACAAATACATACAATTTTTAGTTGTCAATTTTAAAAACCTGAAAGAGAATCAAAATGACTTACAGTAAAGAAGAGGTCTTGGTACCATAAAGTCTAAGATAACCCCATGATGTGAAAGGCACCTCACCTGACAGCCAAGGGCCGCTCTTAGGAATGTCAGCACAGTGGCAGATACAGGTGCAGCTCCTGTCACCATCAACCGGACTTTTCCTCCCAGGCTTGACTTGATGGTAGAGAGAAAAGGAGAAGATGAGCACTACATACTGGCAAGGTAATCAGCTCCTCAAGCAAAAACACATGCTTGGGCTCTCATGCTGATCCATCTGCACCTAGTGAGCAACCCCAGCTAATGATCTACCGGCTTTTCTATGGATGGAAAGGGAAAGAGCTCATTCTCAGGTCAGAGAACTCCCAGATGTTGACAGCACGAACATAGGGCTGGAGTCTGTTTCTACCCAGAGCTACTCATTCACTTTCTAGAAGTATAGAAATAAGCAAACATGTCTTCCACAGGAATTTTAAGGAATTTAAGAGTAGGGTAGATTTGCTGCAACAATCACCATTTAGCATTTGAGGGAACATAATTTTATTACATGTTCCTTATCATTCATGTTTATAATTTTACCTCAGGGGTGACATACTTGTTCTAGAAAAGCTAAACAAAGTGAAGAATAAGAAAGCCTAAAATGCCCCAAATCCTCTTCCCCTAGATGGGTAAACGACTGTCCAGGTGTCCCCTGGTATACTGAATAGCTTTGTCCTTAATTTTTAGACATGTTCTAGAACTTTCAAGTCATTATTTCCCTTATCTTCATTTTTCTTTAAGAAAAAAATAGCCCTCATATAAATCTTTTTTTTTTTTTCAGAACTGTGGATTGAACTCAAGCTCTTACACTTGCCAGGAAAACATTTATTCTACTGAGCCATCTCCCCGGCCCCTAAAAATCTTGAAACCTAAGTGGGTTCACCTGAGAAATAATAACTGTGGGTCTGTTACCTGTATTTTGTGGAAGATGAGTTTATCCCACACACTGTTGTTTCTAATGATGCCACTGCGAAGCTCTGCTTCTTTCCTCTTGGAGGCAAAGTCCAATAGCCATCTCTTCAGTGTGGTGTTTGCTTGTCCAAAAATCTAATGAGGCAAGACATAAAAAGATTTTCACATGACCAAAATGGCCAGAACTAAAAAGTCAGACATAACAACTGCTAGTAAAATGTGATAAACTACAACCTATACACTGCTGGTGGGGAAGGAGAATGGTATAGCCGCTTTGGAAAAACAACCTGGCATTTGCTCCAACAGTTGAGCACAGAATAACCTTATGACCCAGAAATTCCATGCCTACATATATACCCAGGAGAAATGAGAACAATATGTCCACACGGAAACTTGTACAAAAATGTTTGTGGTAATTGCCAAAAGCTGGGAGTGGTCCAAATGACTAATGACTGCATGGTTAAATGTGGTACTTCAATATAATGGAATATAAGCCGGGCGTGGTGGCGCAGGCCTGTAATCCCAGCACTAGGGAGGCTGAGGCAGGAGGATTGTTGTGAGTTCGAGACCAGCCTGAGCTACAAAGTGAGCTTAAGGCCAGCCTGAACTGCACAGTGAGACCCTGTCTCAAAAAGACAAAAAAAAAAAAAATATATATAATGGAATATAATTTTACTACTAAAAGCAATGAAGTATTGACTCATGCTGGAGGAGAAAAAGCTAATGAAATTAAAAGCTAATTACAAAAGAATAAACGCTGCAAGACTCCATGCATACAGAAGTTCAGAATAGAGAAATCTCTCAGTATAAAGCTAGATCAAGAGTTCCTGAAAGGTTGAGGAAGGGATGAGCATGGCAGACAACTACAAAGCAGGTAAAAGGGTTTTTTTGAAGGTGATAATAATGAAAATGTTCTAAAATTAATATGGTAATGCCTTCAGAACTTGTAAAAATAATAACTTTGAACTATACCCTTTAAATAGGTGAACTATATGGTTTTTAAATTATAGCTCAATAAAGATGTTTAAAATTATTTTTAAAGAATGATTAAAAAAATTAGAAGGGTCTCAGAGAGAATAGAAGCTGTGCCTCAAAGCAGAGTATTCACACTACTTCATCCAAAGTGGTCTCGCCACACTATGTGGTGCCATCACTGAGGGTTGGTGTCCACTTAACTCCCACTTGAGCTCAACTGTTCCTCTCCAGATGGTGAAGTAATATTTTATATGTGCCCCCAGCTTTACAATTAATAAAATCATTTAATAATTATTGCTGTGTGATCCAGGTAGCAACTTTATGAGGCAGGCAACAGTAGAAGAAGGGAAGTCATAGTCTGTTTTATAGATGAGAAATTATAGGATCAAAGACTAATGTACAAATAAATAACAGGACTCCTACCTTCTACCTATAGTGTGCATAATGGTTTATGTATTTATGTGTTTCTGCTAACAGTCCTTACCTTGAAGGATACATGTGCACTAATTTTACAGAGAAGCAAACAAGTTCAGTAGGGGTAAGACGTATAGGGTCACACAAATGATTTGTGGTTGACCCCAACTCAGACTTGAGCCTCTAACTCAGTGATCAATATTCTGTCCCCTACTCTTTGCCACCTGGAACTTACTCGATCAAACATACGGTTCAGCAGTCTTGGAACCACAGGAAAGATAGTAGGTTGAAGTGCCTTGAGGTCATCCATAAGCAGCCTGATATCTCCTTGGAAAAATCCTATTTTAGCTCCATGACACAGCATCACACACTACAGAATTGGACAGAAACAACATGCATTTCATAACTGCAGCTGAGGCTGTCAGCATAAGGAGACAACACACAGACTTGAAGTTTTAGGAGGTTCTACACATGGACACCTTCTTTAAAAAATGTTTTTGTATTTATAGTCACTATACAAATAACAAGGAGATATGGGGTTTCTCTTGGTCATCCTGAATATACAGGTGGTAGTATGAACTCGTATATATCATTTTTAATGATGAACAGACAGGTTTTAAATTTCAGGATAAACATGTGCTGAATGAATTATACATTTTTATATACTCCAAGTATTTTTAGTCTTCCAAAAACATAAGGGGTAATTTACTCTCAAAATAAAAACTATTATTTGCTTCTGGTCTACTTTATTAATATCTCATTTTCTTCATTTGAATCAACACAATTTTTTTAAAAGACCATAAATAAACTGAAATTAGGCACTAAGATATCTAAAATCAGAGTGCTTGCCACTGGCCTACAACTCACTGCAGAACTGTTCTCCCTATCTAGTGCAAGCTGACAAATAGTCTACTGATCATAAATTTAGAAAAGGAGATTCAAAAGATGGTGCCCCAGAAGTACAAACAGCCTTCAGCTTGAAAGCAGAAATCACTGGATAAGTACACCAAGGTTCACTGTTAAAAAACCTCAGGCTTTCCTTCGGCATGATTTTCCTCCCAAGCACATCTCTAAAGCTATAGTCTGGTGCATCTTGTCTGTTAGTGACTCAGTTGAGATCTCCTCAAAAGCTCACAAGATCTGGAGATGGGCAGCAAACAGAACATTGAGGAAAGATGGAGTCTAGTGACCCTCGGCTTTTAGGAATAAATAAACCTCATGGGGTAGCAATTAATGAAAATACCAGCTCTCTATTAGTTAACTTCCTCCAGCACACAGCACCTGGTATACAGGCAGTGCTAACCAATTATTCACTGAATAATATATGGTGCTCACTGTTTTTCCTATGGTATAGAATCTCCAAGGAAAACAGCGGTTCTTGGTTGGCTTTTAAATTTACTGCACAATTGTGCACAGGGAGCTCAAGCAAAGTTCAGTCAAGTATCACCTTGCTTTTCCAAGGGCACTTAAAATATTGGTGAAAAAATTAGTCTCTTCTTTTTGTGTACCAAAAATTGAACTCAAGACTTTGCACTTGCCAAGTGGGCACTGTGCCACTGAGCTGGCCTGAAAACTTTAGTCTTTACCTCACCCATTGGGAATAAGCATAATCCAAACCAGACTATTTACAGAAGTTTCATCAGATTTATAAAACTGAGTAAATAAGAATCTTCCTTTTGGTAATAAATGAAAACAAGTGACAAAAAGAAAATGTCAGGACTGTCCTGCTACAATGCTGTATATGGTCAGATTTCTAAATTCTGTGTAAAAGTATGTAATTATTTATTCCTATTTTTTAATTTTTTATTTTTTTCTTCACATTCTGTAGGGATTTAAAATTTAACATATCAATATTTGATTGAAAATACCTGCCCCATGTTATGTCTAAGATGTTTGATATTCAGACAGATAGTGAGGTTAAACTCAATTGCCTAAATTATAGGGTAATAATATCATTAAGCTTCTCTTCTGGAGGGTTAACAACTTAAGTCTGCAGACAAAAAATTAGAGAAAGAGAAGGGCTGCAAGGACAGCCAAAATTTTGGCGCTAGCCTTTCAGGATCAGTGAGGACTCAGGACATAGGAGAACCTGTATTGTAACATCCTGTAACTCAATTGTGTTCCAAATTTACTGATCAAGGACATTATAGGGATACAGAAGAAAGTGATTAATGATGTAGAGTGTGCCTAAGGAGAGTCACCTAGAGAGAAAACATCCTCTCAGGCTTCCACAGAGAACAAATTGGTCAAGCAATGGCTGTGACTCATCCACATGGCTGACACTGACAAAGGATCTACAAACTGTGTTTTATCTTTTTTTTTTTTTTTTTGAACTTGGGATTGAACTCAGGCCCTTGTACTTGCCAGAGAAGTGCTATTCCTCTGACCCATCTCCTGGGCCTTAAAAACGCTGTTTTATCTTTTTTTTTTTTTTTTTTGATCTACAAACTATGGTACAGAGTTTCAGGGTAAATCTTGAGGGGATTTGACTGACCTTGGCACATACAAAAGTTACATTTCTTGTTATATAGGTCTTGCTTTATCTTGGTCTTAACCATTCAGCAGAAAAGTATAAAAATGAGGCAAAAAAGTAAAGCCATATTAATATGCTGAGCATAAAGGGTCAAGTCAACAACTTCTGACATTGCCAGTCCTATGGGTAACCCATTACTATTATGGACTACTGGACTATATTGGATTATTTTGCTGAATTCATGCACCTACAGTATTTAAATGGCAATGGAATATCCATCTCTGACAAAACTAAACAAAAAAGGGGGATATAAATGAACGACCATTTTGTATCTGTACATACAAAATAGGATAGATATACAGCTATTTTCTCATAATTCAATGAAAAAAAAGATTTGTACTAATAGTGTTTGGACAGGATATCTCATGTCTGCGTTTTGTACTATGTATGAATAACCACTACAAAGAACAACATGCAATGTATTAATTATTGAAACTGTCCTACTAATCAGTTGAGAAACTGTCTCATTGCTATTTGTATCTCAGTAAAATTAATAATAATAAAAAAAAATCTCCCTTTTACATTAGCCCTCCTGGAGTCACATCCATACTAGTATCACTCAAAAAGCTTCTAATTTTTAAATGAAGGATTAAAGTTCATATATTCAGCTTAGACCTAGGAAAACAATTATACTCTTTCCAATGATTTGAACCATTTCTAAAATGAGGCAGAACAAAGGACTGTCTGGGGGGATGACAGTCTGTACAACACACTTACCTGCATGAGTTGCTCATACATGTGTGCAAGTGGTAAGAATGAAATGTGTGTGTCACTGGCATTCAAGACAAGTGCTTTCTGTAAAATACAACAACTTAGCAAACACAGGCAAACAAACTGAGAAAACACAACCAAATGCCTACCTCTACAACTGTCTCAAACATGTGGGCGAGAGGCAAGAAAGATATCAAAGTATCATCGGGGGAAGGGTTCACTGCATTCTGAAAGCAAAGACACCAGCAAGCAGAGAAGCGTTAAGTATTCCAATATTTTCCCACTTCCTTTCAGAGCACATAGTACCTCAACACCATTTTTTATATAATTAATTAATTTTTTTTCTTTTTTTTTTTTTTTGGCAGAACCAGGGATTGAACTCAGGCCCTTGTGCTTGCCAGGGAAGCCATCCACTGAGCCATCTCCCTAGCCTCTAAATAATTTATTTTTGGGGACATTAGGGATTTAATCCAGGGCCTGAGTATGCTAGGCAAGCATTTTATCACCGAGCTATATCCTTAGCCCTTTGCTCACTTCTGACATCCTTTTAAATTTTAAGATAGGGTTTAAGTTAGCCTGGCCTCAAATTTATGATCTTCCTGCCCAAGCCTGCCAACTCAGTGTGTACCACCAGGCCCAGCAGGAAACAGTCCTTGTGTATGATTCTTTTTCTCACCAAAGAATAAAACGAAAAGCAGTATTTTATGGAAATACAGTACAGACCAATGGTCATTCTCAATGACACAGTACATCTATTGCAGGACATTTTTTTTCCTGTAAGGGTAGTTCTGCCCAAATTGGAATGTTAAGGGATTATGTGCTCTATTTATTTAGTATTTCAGAATTACGGTACCCTGCTGCCCAGCAAGTTCATGTGCACCTTGAGAAACACAAGATCCACTCCAACATAAGCTAGCACACTATGTTGCAAAGTGAAGGGGAGACAAGACAAGAGTTCCAAGGTCATTTACTTTCTGTACAAGTATACCTACAGTATTTGAGTTTGATCAACATTTTTTACTTTATTTTCCCCATGAAAATATCCTAATTTCTTTCAGCAAACCTCAGATCCAGCACCAAAGGATTTGCTGTGCTGTAAAATTTTGATCAAACAGATTAAGTGTGGGGATCTGGTTTCCCTCAGAACAGACTGAGGGGCAGCCCAGTGAGGGTTTGTGTGAAATGTTCATGTTAACATAGAATTCTTGCCAATAGTAGCTGCTGCCACATTAAGAAATAAAGGTTGCTGATAAGTTATGTAGAGCATTATGAACTCACTTTCAAGCCATGGCCTTTTCCCCAAAGCCAGGTTATACTTGATAACAAAGTGACAACACATGAAAACACCAGCCCTGTTCAGCCTCAGAAGTGCTGGACATAAGTTGGGCATGCTATCACTTTAGGCTAATTTCATTAAAGGATGACTTCATAGCAACTAGTATTTCTTATTATGAAATGGTTACATAATGAGAGCTCAGATTTAGCCCTGGGGCTGAACCCAGGGCCTCAGGCATGCAAATCCTTCTTTCTACCACTGAGGTACATTCCCAGCCCCCGTACTTTTAAATTTCCAAATTAATACATAAAACAATGACTACTGTCATGGTTATTTTATAAACTTAAGAATATCCTTTGATAGTATAACTGATTTTAAATACTTTTGTAATCATGTTCTTTAATAAACTATCAATGCATTTAAAGTTGTCTTTGCAGATCTGTTAGATATTAAAATTTTATTTCTATAAAGTACTAAACACTGAACTCTACTTGGAAAACATACCCAAGAAAGATATCTTGGACTAAGAAAGTGAGTATGTAGTCAAATTAAGTGTCAAGATTGCTCAAAGGTAAACCTTTTACAGCCACCAAATCTATCCATTCCCCAAAACCATAAAGTGCAAGCTTGCCACAAAAACCAGTGCTACAGAATACCCTCTCCCAAGAGATTTCAAAAGCATGTAACATGTAACATGTAACCTGTTACATGTTGAAATAATATGAAGGAGTGGCACTTTATTGTAAGTTTCTTTATAATGACAGGATTGAAATGCGTCCTTGGTATTAAGAACTGCACGGTCCCCATTCCAAGTTCCTTTACTGAAGCCCTTGCCTCCCTGTTCTGGAGGTGGGACTGCAATTGTGGGTGGGCCCTGCTCCCAGAGGACTGGTGTCTTAGAGGAAGAAACACCAGGCACTGGGGGAGGCCCTGTGAGAAAGCTGTGAGCAAACTGTCACCTGTAAGCCAGCAAGAGAGCTCTCACCAGGAGCCAGATTTGCGGGCAGTGAACCCTACACTTTCCGTCTCCAGAACTCTGAGGACACAAATGTTTGTTGTTTACATTGCCCAGTGTGCAGTATTTTATAGTGATGGCTTGGCCAAAGTAAGACCTTCAAGTGACAAACTTAATAGGAAGTTAATTAAGTTCGAAGTTTTAACCTTTTTCAAACAACGGGAGTCAAATTACTCATAATACATAATAACTCAAAAATCTTTATCAGCCTTTAACTCTTAATTTCTAACTTGAACTGTTTTCTAACACTAAATAGTAGATCAAAGCACAGAGAATCATCTCTTTGCTCTTTCCTGGTTAGATTTACAAACATCACCCAAACTGATTCACTATATAAGCTGCAGTAAATTACATGTGTCAATTCATCATAATGGTCACAAATAAAACATGGAAACTAGACCCACAAAGAAAATCTTTTGAGTTTCAGCTGAGCTGCACTCAAGTTCAGGCCCTATGCACGTTTCTGCTATGGCTTTAGACAAGATGCTGACCTAATTTTACCACTTTCACTCTTGAGGCCTAATACCATCAGTATATGTGAAGAAAGATGATACTTACCTCTGTTGCTTTCACAAAAGCTGAACAATCACACACTACATTTTGGTGGGTGATCATTGCTCCTTTGGGGTTGCCTACAGAGCACAGTGGAAGCAGAGCAGGTTAAGTAAATGCACTCCATTCCAAGACTTAAGGGCTTTAATGCCTCTACTGTTGGCTACACCTATGCAGAGCCAGATGCTGAGTAACATTACATTCCTCAGCAACCATAGCAATCAGCAATCCTTTCAATGAAGCATTATGTTAAACATTAATGTTGGCAAATTTTCCAGGATGTGTGTAATAATTAGAGAAGAAAACCTAAGAATTTTATACCTGAGATATAAAAAGTTTGAATCTAAGTCACCTTGGATAAATGTTTCAGCAAATGTGTGGTACTCTCAGATTCTGAGAACACCTTATGGAGCAACAGGAAGACAGCACTAAGCCACTTCTATCTCTCCTGCTTTCTTTCATTTCATCATAATTAGCTAGTAAGACTGAAAAGAAATATCCAGGTGGAATCTATAGTCTTTCAGATATTACTCAGATGTAATTTCATCTCAAAATTTACCTGTAGTTCCACTTGTGAAACAAATTATTGCAAGATCTTCAGGTGCTGGAGGCTGAAAAAGGTTTTAAGACATGGTTATAAATAAGAATAGAAGACTATAAACCCTGCAGTGGTGTCAAACCTAAAACATTATACCTCATCCAGCTATGAAAGCTCTACAACTTCTCCACCACTGCCCTGAGGTATCACCCAAAATCTCTTTAACAATCTCCAACATAAGTAGATAGAAAACACTATATATAGGGTTACAACAGGGTCTAACACAGCATGCTTACCTTGGGTTTTTTTCTGTTGGCTCTTCCAAGACCCTTAAGTAGAAGAAAGAGAAAGTCTTAAATGAAAACATTTTCTAACTGCAAAGAATAAGGTCATATTAAGTCACTTAAAACTATTTTTACTAAGGTCTACTATTTTTACTAACTCACAGCTAGCTCAAACAAAGTTTTTTTAATTAAATACACTATAGTAGTTTTAATTACCTAGAAGCAAAATATTTGCCTATTGTTATGGTTTGGGTCTAGAGGTCCCCTCAAAGCCTCATGGAGGCCTTCTAGAGTTTGTGATGGATTCATGGTCCAATGTTGGTATTATAGGTGTGAGTGCTACAGCACCCTAAGGGTAGCCTGTATATAATATAAGGAGCAGAAAGAGGCTTGTCTCTCTTTCTCTTTCACTCTCTTGTCACTTTTAATGTCTCTGCTACCCTAAACTGTTGCCTCTCTTCCATGTACCACCCTACCTTGCATCCACTGGACTATGGACTGAAACCTCAACAAATGGTCAGCTAAATAAACCTGGGTCTCTTACTTTGGGTGTCCAATATTTTGTCTCAGCAATGATTAAAGTAACCAAGACAGAATTTGGTACCAAAGTGGAGATATTGCTGTGACTGTACATGACCATGTAGTTCAGCAGCCTTTGGGAATGGCTTATGGAAAGAGTTTGGGAAGGTTCAGAGCTGCCAGACGAAAAAACAAAGTTAGAAATATCTTAGGCAGTTCTGTATGGAACATTCTGGTCAGAGCTCAGAAGAGTAGATAGCTGATAAAAAAAATGCTTCAAGTAAAGACCAGGCTCTAGATGTTTCTTCTGGGAAGAAGAACAGCATTGGCTGCTGGACTCCAGATGATGTGTGTTATGGCTCAGCAGAGAGTTTGTTTGCATTTTGTTCATGTCTAGGGACTTTGCCTGAGACTGAAATTAAATGTGGAGGACTAATTAATCAGGCAGAAGAAATTTCAAGGCAGTCTAATGTGGAAATGGTGGCATGACTACTATTGAGAGCCTTTAGCCTATTTATGTTGAGAATCAAGAGCAAAGAGCCCAGCAAGACAACTTAAAAAGTTGTGAGTTTGGTTAGAAAGAAAACTCCAATAAAGCTGTGGATTACAAAGATACAGCAGAGGAGCTCTTGATTGCTGAAGGGAAAAAAAGAGAATTTAAAAATGGCCTGAGGGCATCATAAGACTCCACACTTCACAGTCTGCGGATTAAAAAAGTAAAAGGCTTTTCTTTGAAGAGAAAATCACAGACCACTATGTTCCAGAATGGCAGCACCCTAGGAAACTGGACCCTCAGAACTGGATTCAGAGTGCAAAGTGACCCAGGGACATGACCAATACAGCCAAGAGAGAGGGTAGCCTGGCTACTGCTCCTGCAGACTTTACAAGCATCCAGATTGCACTGGTTACAGATGCATGCAGAATGGAAGAGCTGTAGGGTCAGAAAGGCCTCCACACACATTTTGGAAGGCTGAGAAGTCATATAGTGTGGCCCTGAGAAGGTAGTGTAGGAAGCTGTGAGTGTGAAGTCAAACATACAGTGGAGACCCCAGAGGTAAGAGGCCAGGAATCTGGTTTGTTTGAGGACACAGCCAGCCCAAAGAAAAAGCTTTGATAGCTACAAGCACCAAGAGTGCCAGAGGGGTAGAGCCACCCAAGCCCTTTGGAGCTCACATCTCCACAAGATTGCCTTAGATACTGCACACAGAAGTATAGGACTTAAATGTTTACTCTGCTGAATTTTGAACTTGCTTTGGCCCCATTTCTCTGTATCCCTGTTTGTAATGTCTATCTTGTGCCACTCAGTGTTGGAAGTGTTTAACTTTCTTTTCATTTGTATGGAAGCTCACAGCTAAGAATCTGCCTTAAATATCAGAGGAGATGCTGAAACTGTTAAGATTTGCAAACTTTTGGAGATGGACCAAACCGCTTTCTTTAGAGAAACAGGTGGAATGTTGTGGTATGCATCTACATGTCTTCCTAAAGTCTCATGTAGTCATGGGGGTGGGCTTATATAATTTGTGTTTATTTATTTATTCATTTATATTTATCTTTTTGGTGGAACCAGGGATTGAACTCAAGCCCTTGTGCTTGCCAGGCAAGCACTTATTCCCCTGAGCCATCTCTCCAGCCCTTTAATTTGTGATTTATTCATGGTCTGATTCTATGATTATAGGTATGAGTGCTACACCTACCCTATGGTGGGTAACCTACATACATATAAGGAACAGAAAAGGGCTTGTTCCTCTCTGAATCTCATTCTCATCACTTTTACTGCTCTCTGCTACCATGAACTATTATTCCTCTGCCATGTGCCACTTTGCCTTGGTGTCAACCAATTCTGAACTAAAACCTCTATGAACTGTGAACTAAATAAATCTTGCCCCCTTTAACTTTGGGTGTTGGGTATTTTGTTTCAGTAACAAGAAAAGTAACCAAGACACCTATTATTCACAGAAGCCATTTTCTAGTTTTCTTCTGTTATGTAAAACTACACATATGCTATCAAGGCTGACCTTAAGAAATAGGACTTATTCAAAATATAGCAACCAGCCCCATTTCCTATAATGGTCTTTAACAAAGCCCTACTTTTAGCCATAACCAATGAACTGCAGTCTCTCTGTGGCCTCTCCAGGTTACAGCACAGCACATTACCTTACTATCCACCTCTGTAGACCTTACATCTTCAATGAGGCAGAAAGAACAGATTTAAATGCTAGTCATTTTAGTATGGCTCACATATCTGTATTCCCCATGTACAGCGAGACATGATTGGGAGCCTCCAATGATAAAACAGGCCTCACAACCACTAGGAAAATATCAAGGTAGAAAGTATTAATTATTGAATCTTTGATGTAATTCAGGTATAAAAAATAAGATACGCAAAGAGCTACACTCTATTTACTGATAAGAGACATATGGTGTAATA
This sequence comes from Ctenomys sociabilis, assembly GCA_004027165.1. Classification (NCBI taxonomy): domain Eukaryota; kingdom Metazoa; phylum Chordata; class Mammalia; order Rodentia; family Ctenomyidae; genus Ctenomys; species Ctenomys sociabilis. The sequence continues at coordinate 15,017 of PVKA01009922.1, forward strand.
AGTATAATATCATGTATGCACCTTCTAAGATACCAACACATCATGAAAACAGTTTGCAATGTATTAATTTATCAAATCCATCTTGTCAAGGTATCTTAAAACTATCTCATTGATATTTGTACTTCAATAAAACAAAAATTAAAAAAATAAAAAACAGGCCTCAATAGAAGCCCTACACTCACTTCCTTGAATGGACATAAGGTTAAGAATGACAGATTCATATCTGAGATGCAGCAGTTCCCAACACAGGGTTCCAGCAATTACCAATGATATAGTTCAGTTTACTGCATTCACTTTCATGTCCATTGAAAATTTTTAAATGAGCTATTTATATCCTTTTTTATTAAAACTGAACAGCTTGAACGAGCATATGGAGTGGATATTGAATATGTCTGTTAGAAAATGGAGAGTACATGGGAATGCTCAGGTCTTGGTGAGCTTTTCCTAGTGTACAATTTTAAACAATTTTAAATCTTAATCATATTTTAAATACATGACAGACTCATTAAAAAGAATATTAATGTCCAATTAGAAATCAACTATGAGCTAAAGCTATGATAAATCTGTACTTTTTTTTTTTCCCTCCCAAAATAATCTCTATTGGTTTCAAATTTCTATTTATCTATTTAAAATCCTTACCTAATTTCTGGAGATTTTCAGTTCTTCAAAAATTGATGTTAAGAAAACAATAGCTGGGGCTGGGGAGATAGCTCAGTAGAATAAGTGCTTGCCTGGCAAGCACAAGGGCCTGAGTTCAATCCCCAGTTTCAAAAAAATAAAAAAAAAAGAAAAGAAAAGATAGCTATAACTTGACTTTTAATTTGGGGAATGAATATGGCCCAAATTAATGACTATTTGCCCCAAAAGTTTCACAGTTGTAAGTCTGGTCATTATTAGGAGAAATATATCACTTCTTAAAAAAACAAACAAACAATTTGTTATCAAACATTTCCAACAATGAAGGATAAATAAAAACTAAATACTAGATAATTATGAACATACTGAACTGTTAAGGTAATGAAATGAAATCTGTAACCTACTAAAAGTCTACAAAAATAAATAAAAGAGACTGATGAATGAACACAGGCATGGAGTCACAGATTAATATGTGACACAGCAAATACATTACATTTTCACTATAGACTATAGCTGTTTATTGGACAATATTTTCAACTACTTGTATGTTTTAAAATTTTTATAATAAAAAGCCTAAAAAATGCAAACATTCTAAATATCTATGTCTTTAATGTTTGATCTTACAAAATATGGTAACATAAAGTTGGTCCTATAATCAACAAAGTTAATTTTAAATTCACTTCATTAATATTTTACTGTTTTCAAAAAGTTAAAAATCCAAGCATAAATCATATTGAGCAGGTAAGTGTAAAACAATATTTTTTGTAAGTTCAAGTTTTAATATAATCTTGTTAATGGTAGCACAAGTCTATAATCCCAGCACTGAGGCAGTTGAGGCAGGGGGGATCTTGACTTCAAAGGCAGCCTGGGTGGCTCAGTAGAATAAGCACTTTCCTGGCAAGCACAAGGTCCTGAGTTTAATCCCTAGCTCCGCAAACAAAAAAAACAACCAGGGGCTGGGGAGATGGCTCAGTGGAATAAGCGCTTCCCTGGCAAGAGCAAGGGCCTGAGTTCAATCCTCGGTCCTGCCAAACAAAAAAAAAAAGCAGCCTGGGGTACACAGTGGTAAAAAGACACTGCCTCAGGAAAAAAGAAAAGATTTTAATATAAATTTTGTATTATAATCTGTAATCATCTACTTTTCCAAGTAGTGTTTTAATATAAAAGTTATTCCTTTTTCAACAGTCCAAAAAGCCACCTCAACAAAGCCAGCTTCTATACTGTATATCTTGGGGTAGAGCAGGGGGTGCCAAAGGGAAAGGCAAGTAGGGGCAAAAGAGATTACATCATTTTGAAGGGGGATTATAAACAAAGCAAAAAGAAAGGTAAGTGGGGAATTGCTAGTAGAAAGTTGGCTAAAACCCCAACTTAACAAGGATGTGAAGCCATTAATGAGTATGAATTCATGCTTTATGCTATCGTGTGTGTGTGTGTGTGCATGTGCGTGTGTATGTGCGCATATGCATGCTTTGGATACACCCATGAGGCAGAAGATTGTTAAAACATGAGTTTTCTTTCTGCTACCAGGATCTTCAGGAAAGGTTTTAGAGAGCCTTAGCTTCAAATTCCTTGCAAAAGGAAGAGAGCTACAAATACAATTTTAACAGTTCAATTAAAATATTTATAACATCTTTGGAAACAGCGTGACTTACTCTATTTCGCTTACTGTTTCTTACAATTTATATATACAAATATTCTCCTCTAATCCCAAGTCCAGATGAGGGGGTTCAGTTCATTTGAACCACACTTATTCTCCCACAACTGTTACCTTTTAAGTACTGCTTACTGTAAATTTTACATTAAAATGAAAATGAACCAAATCAAACATCTCTGCTGGAAATTCAAATGCAAAAGCATCCTGGAAAAAGAATTCTGTATGCAGTTTGGCTTCAGAGGTGAGTCAGTAAATAAAAGACACTAAAGCTTAATGAGAACACATAAGAACTTAAAACTTCCACTTGTCTGAAGCTCAAATTCATACTTCCAGCTTTTAGGAATGCCTTGGCAGTTCTGGAAAAATTATGAACACAGCAAATTCCTTTAGCAGCAAGAACTTCTGCAAGAGGTAATCTCGTAATACTGTGCATGTTTGTAAAATTATTTTTTCTAGTCGCATGACAGAAAAAAAATAGAGGGGAATACAAAAATGATGGAATCCTCAGACAGATAGTGAGGGTAAGCTCAACTAACTATGTTGTAGGGTAATAATAATAAAAAACTTCTCTTCTGGATGGTTAACAACCTAAGTTTTCAGATCAAAAAGTAGAGAAAAAGGGTTGCAAGCACAGTCAACATTTTGGCCCTAGCTTTTAAGGTTAAGTGAAGACTCAGGACACAGGAAAACCTGTACTGTAACATCCTGTAACTCAGTTGTATCCCAAATTTACTGATCAAGGAGATTATGGTGATACAGAGGAAAGTGACCGATTCTGTAGAGGGTACCTCAGGAGAGTCACATGGAGAGAAAACATTCTCTCAGGCTTTCACAGAGAGCAAATTGGTTAAGCAATGGCTGTGAGCCATCCACATGGCTCACACAAAGGAACTACAAACTGTGATACAGGGTTTCAGGATCAATCCTGAGGGGATTTGACTGACCTTATCAGATACAAAAGTTACATTTCTTGTTACATAGGTATTGCTTTATCTTGGTTTTAACCATCCAGTAGAAAAGTATAAAAACGGAGTATAAAAAGTAAAGCCATATTAATATGTTGAGCTGTAAAAGGCTTAAGTCAACAACTTCTTGCCAGTCCTATGGAAAACCCACTACGATTATAGACTACTGGACTATATTGGAATATTTTGAGGAATTCATGCACCTACAATATTTAAATGACAATGGAATACCCTTCTCTGACAAAACTAAACAAAAAAAGTGGATACAAACAAATGACCATTCTGTATCTGTATATTCAAAAGTTAGGATAGATATATAGATACTTTTATTTAATTCAATGAATAGAAAGATTTGTTCTAATATTGTTTCAGGATATCATGTCTATGTCTTATACTATGAATTACCTCTAAGACAACAATATGCAATGTATTAATTATTGAAACTGTCCTACTAATCAGTTTTGAAACTGTCTCATTGCTATTTGTTTCTCAATAAAATTGCTTTTAGAAAGAAAAAAGAAAGAAATTTCTGCTCTTGGCTTTAATTGGGTGTTGGGCTAACAGGGTGGGGCTACACTGGGACTGTAGACATCATATCTTACTGGCCTTTGCAGAACTGTGCTGGGGGCAATGACTCACCTCCATTGACTTCAGGCTGATGATTTCCACCCCACACTTCTTGCCTTGTTCCACCAGATCGCTGCCATAAGTGTCCATGAGAACTATGATTTTAAGGCCTGGTGTTAACTTATTTTCTACACCCTCTAATAAGATTTTGGCCTTCTCTGGTTTGTCAGCAAAAATCACTGAGAGCTCAGCTGTAAATAAAGAGATATGATGAAGAAGCAGCTCTGGGTGTTAAAAGCTCAACTCTAATATCTGACTCAGGATATTATATTCTTAGACTAGAAAGATAGATACATATATAAATGTAAAATTCCAATTCAATAAGATATACAAGTATAATGTCACTGATTCTAACCAATAACTAGATCAATGTCCACCCCAAGTCACAGACGTACCTTTGTTGACTATGTATGTGATGGCATCTGCTCCAAGGGTATCATAAAGTGGAACAATCACCATTGAATAAGCAAAGCATGCTTGTTCGATAATCACCCACTAAAGAGTAAAGATTCAGGACAGAAAATGAGATGTATCAGAATCAGTCCAAGGACGACAATACCCTAACGTTCACACTTTAGTGCAGTGAAAGCAAATTATGTTGAAATCATTAGGGATTCACAATGGGAACAAAACATTTACACCCTTCTTAAAAAGAAATTGCAACTTGCCCCAAGCATGGAAACTAATATATGAAAAGATCATTCACACAAGATAGTGACTGCTTAGAGATAGGAGAGCTCACAATGGGTTCTAGGTGGTTGCAGATGGCTTTGTGGGGGTGATACTTGAATTTGCCCTTTACAAAGGAAGCACAATTTGGACACATAGGGCATAGGAAAGAGAAGGGCAAGAGATTCTAACAAAGGAACTTCAGGATCCAAAGCAGGGAGATAAGAGACCAACAGGAATATTCTGGCGAGAAAGGAGGCTGAAACAAGCCTGTGCAATGGGAGCTTTATTCTATTGGCCAAACAGAACTATCACTGTGTTCCAGGTATCTCAGTGGCTGGGGCAGTTTGAGGGAGACCAATCTGGCAGCAGCAAATGGTATGGCCTAGGAATAAGACAAGGAGGGTACACACTTATCTAACAGGAAAATTATTTTTGACAAAATCTTCCCCAGAAGGAAGCAATACATAACTGATTTTCTTGCTGCTAACTCATCAACCACAGCCACTGACCTATATACCAAGCAAATGTGACATGATCACACTTCAGTAAGAACCCCTCAATGGCACTCTATGATCTCTAGTGGCCTGATTCAAATGAAATTGTCTGCAGCAGTCTGAGGTAGGACATAGACAAAGGCACAGCTGTGGGGGAAGGTAGCAAAACCTTCAGCACTCACTAGCGAAGGGAGATCCCACGGGCTTTTTTTTGTTTTAATTTATTTTTCTTTTTGTTTCTTTGCTTTGTTTTATTGTTCCCTCTGTAATAAATTTTAAGTTACCAGAATGGAGACCAGGTCCAAGCTCCTCAGCAGGGTACCAGTAACTTACAGGGCTCTCCTTTTCCTGTGTCTTGCTCTGTCACTTACATTGTAAAATGCTTCATCCTTCAGCCCAGACCAGCTGCTTGATGTGGGTGTGCCTTGTTCCTGGCACTCTGCTGGCTTCCCTACCTCTACTTCCCTCAACTCATGTGTGCAGTTGCTGAATAACATTTGGTGGATATGTTACGAGAGAGAAGAGAGCCAAATTCCAGGAGGCAAGTCACAGTCTGGCTGTAGAGAAGGCTGCCTTCCTTTACCAGAAGAAACTCTAAGAAGCCATTCTACTTTATAAAACAGGACACAGCACAGGGATTAAAATATAGGTGTAAACTCTTTTGGACACAACTGGATATAAGAATAAAATTCAATTTCTTTAAGCCAGATGTTTGAATTTTTCCAAACCAAAAATGCCACTAACCTCCTAACACTTTAAGACAACCTTCATATTTCATTTAAACTGACTTTAATATAATGGTTTCTCAAAGTGCTCTGCATAGATCAAGAGCCAAATAACAGACTTCCAGTATGAAGTCCAGCCCACAGGGAGGTACTTTTTGCACTGCATATAGGATTTTACATTTCATCTGACCAAAGGGAAATTTCAGACCTTTAGGAAAAAAGAACATTTGCTATTTAGAAAAAAAAATCTAAATTTCCCTATAATTTATCCATAATTTTTCTAATCACAGAGGACAGGTAGTCCTTAAAGTGAGAAGATATCTTTGTTAGATTATTTTCTCAAAGAATTTTGTTTGGGAGCCCCATTAAAAAAATCAAAACAGGGCTGGCAAGATGGCTCAGTGGCATAAGCACCTGCCTTACTAGCATAAGATCATGATTTCAATCGTTGGTGCCAGTAAAAAAAAAAAAATCAAAACAAAAACTACTAAAATAAGTGAAAGTCTGACTTTTTTCATCTTAAAGACTAAGAAGGTATTTGTTTAGGTTTTCTTATGCGTAATCTTCAAATGCGTAACACAAAGCCATATTCTCAGCAGCAAGCAGAGCACAAAAGCTGGTCTCAAGCAGAAGCAAGTATAGACTTTGGCTCTTACAACTACAAAACTCTGTGCAGCAAGTGCCTCATTAATACCTCAGGTCTGTTTTGAGAAAAGATGCCAATGAACTGGTCTGGGGAGGACTTGAAGCCCTTCTGGAGCAGTGCTGAGCCGATATACTGAGACAGCTCCTCCACCTGAAATGAATGGGAAGGGAACAGAAGACAATATCAGGCTAAGCTCAATGGACAAATTTGAATAGATGACAGACTAAAGTCTTGACCAGCAAGTAATGCTGTGAAAAGAATGGCAAGAGGTGGCGGGAATCCCTTTATTTACATTTTTGTAAAATGTAAGGTAGGGTCCTTTCTGCAAAGCAAATTAATCTCATCTCAATCTCAACAACTGTAGGTAACAGATGATTATATGTCAGCGATTCTTATGCATTTTTTTCTACTTTAATTTTATAAATTACAAGATTAATGTATGAATCTTTTCCATTTATAAAGAACATCAAAGAAATAAAAACTTGTTATTTAATATTAATACAGAATCACCAAGTATTTTGAGAAACCTTTAAAAAAGTATGAGTAAGCACTTGTCATTGGACTCTACAGTTCCCTTCTTGATAATTTATTTTTAGTAAATAACTCAATCTTAGAGGTTTTAAAAATAAAAACTCTTTTGTACAAAAGTCAATATTCCAAAAATAGGGAGGAGGGGCAGTGAGACAGCTCAGTAAGAGCAGGGACTGGGGTTCAATCCCTGGCACCACATACCACCAACCCCAAGCATGGTGAGCTGGTGGCCAAGTGCAGTAGTGGTGGCGCACAGATGTAATCCTAAGCACTGGGGATGTTGAGACAAGAGGATCACTGTGAGTCTGAGCTACATAGTGAGACTCTGAACCAAATATATTAAAAAAAATAGGGAGAGTTAAAGGGAAAGGAGTGGAGGAAAAGGGAAACCAAGATGAATTATGCACAGATGCAAATTCCCTATGACTAAAATGATCAATATCTATGGCAAATATGTACTAATAAAAAGTAATTTAAAAACAAACAAAACCTCAAAAACAAATAATGTAAAAAAACTAGGAGAAAAAACCCCTGTGGCTAGCTGGCTACACAAATCTTGAGGAAAATGCTACACAATACAAATATTATAATGATGAGAAACATCCAAGTAAAGATGATATTATTAGCAATGATAAACACAAAAACATACAAGTAAAATAGGCAAATGCACAAAAATTAGGCAGGGCTGTGTCCATCATTAACGTCTCCCTACTCCACGAAATTAAATCTTAATACTTGTAGTTCTCTTTAATTCTCTATTGATAAATTCTGCAGAATATTTTACAAGCACTCTCATGCTCATAGGAAATAAGGCCACACCCATCCTTGTCAGGAATTCTGTTGGTTCTGGCAGATGGTGCCACTGTAGCCCTGCCCACAAGAGGCTGACAGGGGTGGGGTGACATGAATAGGTGTAATGCCTTCTACTCCATGGACTAGTTCACAACTTTTAGTTCCATTTATAGGATTGGAACCTGAAAAATTCTTGAAACTGCTTCCAGGGCTAGTTGGGATAAAATACATACACTTGTATTTCTAGAAAGATGTCACAACTTGCTTTTCTAAAATCTCAGATTCTTAGTCTCCAAATGGTCAGATTCACTGAGCAAGTAAAAAAAAATTAAATCTACAAAGACAAAACTGGCATCAATTAGGTCCAATTTTATGTCTTTACCAGCCTCCAAAGAAATGTGCAAACCACAGACTTAAGACCTTTACTTTAGAAACCTGCGATTTTCAATCTGCCTTGTACAAACCAACCTGTAACAGAAGCATCTTCTCTCTCCTAGTTAATAAACATACCAAAAGCAATACAGAAATCTCCTGAGGATCTTGTGAGGCCGTAGGGCCATCACACATCGTAATGTGTACAATACACACAACCTTTATAAACCATTTGTAAAAATGAGAGATCTGGAATACTACTATTTGGATAGGGAACTCCTTGGCTTTGGTAAGACAAAAATAAAAACAGGGTAGTCCTCTAACTACCCTGGGCTAGAGCTCATTACTCCTTCTGTGGTTACAGAATGGTAAACTACTTCACCTTTTTTCTCTTGAGAGACAAATACTACTCAAGCAAGGCCTTCTGCAAAGGAAGGAAAAAAAAAACATGTGTTTCAGTCCAAGAAGCATCTACAAGCATTAGAGCTTGGCCATCCTTTGAGCTTCCAAATACAACTCCAATCACATATGCACTGTCAAACAGACCAACTATTAGAAACACCTTTCATACAGAGGAAAGGGAGGAAACTAATTTGTATTCAGGAATGCCGCAGGATTACCTGCTCCTACAGGAGGCAGCAGAGGGAGTTCAGGGACAGAGAGCCATTTCCTGGCCAGCTGTACGGAGAACAAAAGGGAATGGCACAGCCAAGGCTTCCAGCTGCACCTGCCTATCCTCGGGGCTGGACCTGGGAAAAGCAGTAACATCTGTACTTGATATAATCATAATAAAAATAAAAAGCAGTGTCTTCCTGCCTAGGGACCTGCCACTCATAAACTGCGACTTTAACAAAAGATAATAGGAGAAGGGAGAGAGAACATACTCTGAAGGGAAAGGGATCAAGAGATAGAGGAGGAAGGGAGAAAGGGAATAAGGGATAAAAAAGGCAAACCAACTCCATAAGGAATGTAAGCATTATATACTGCACACATGTACCAAAATGAAAAAAAAAAAAAAAAAAGGAAGGGCATCAAGATATGGGTGGTCAATCCCCAGTACCGTGGGGGAGGAAAAAAAAAAAAAAAAAAAGATAGGTGATGGGTAGAAGGGAAGAGGAAAGACAAAGGGATAGAAAAGGGGATTGGGATGTGTTATATACACATACCAGCTGCACATAAAGAATGCAAACATGTACCAATAATTTAAAAAATTTTAAATCCTAATAAATAAATAAATCCTAAAAAAATTATTGTGACTAATAGAATACCAGTTATGGCCACTAATAACTGGGGACTAGAGAGTGATACAAATGAAAATAGTCAGATGCCACCTTCCCTTATGTTTATATAGGAATGCACAGTTTGTGGATCATTTATGCTTTTCCCTACTTCTGCTGCTAAGATTTAATGTCACACCCAGAGCAAGCTGGCAGGGACACCATGAGGGCCCATACGATAGACAAGAAATCCCAACGCAGATCTGACCTCTGGTTCTGGATTTGCCAGCTATGGCCTTGGATAAGTTATGCCTCTTTGAGGGAGAAGTATTCCCTGTCCACAGAATGAGACGATACTACAAAGTGGAGCTCCTAAATTTCCTCATGTGGCTCAGGCACGGAAGAACAATCACAGGTATCCTGGGAGGAGTTTCCTGCTATAAGCAGTTTCTACAGTTTTATTTTCAAAATTGTACTCTATAATATACCTGCATCAGTCTTAAAATAAGGTGATTATCCAATTAGTTGTTCCCAAATTTTTGTGTCAAGTTTTTCCATGTATGTTCCATTTTTGCACAAGAGCTCCAGCAATACACTTTGTGAGAACCTTGCAGCCCTCACTATGTAATTCTGGATGCTTTGAATTCATTCTGCTGCCTGAAGGAGCAGTCTAGAGCCACAAAACTCACCTGTTTATAGGAAAGCCACTCATAGGGTTGGTCTGGTTTCCGAGAGCCCAAACAAGGGCCATTATCTACAAAGAAAAGAAAGAAAACAGAAAACAATGACAAAGCAAAGATGGGCACATGTAAAATATTTCTATATTGTAATGTGTATCTCACCTTATTCTACAAATAATCATAGATAAAAATTATGAATGATGAGTCAGGATTAAGAGTATTTTCTGCCTAGGTTTTGGTCTGAATTTTGTTTTGTTTGTTTTCTTAAGTTTAGGAGGAGAGAAGGATAAACAGGAGAAAAAATAATCACAACTTTTTTTTTTCTGAGACATGGTCTTGTTATTTAGTTCTGTATCGCTCTGAACTCACTATGTAGCCCAGCCTGGCCTTGACCTTATAGCAATCCTGCCCCAGACTCTGGAAAGATAGGATTATAGACGTGTGCCACCACACCTGGCTTAAAAGAAACTTTTAAAGACACACAATTTGTGGATTCCTCTTTAACATACTATTGGTTTAGACCAGGAGTCAGTAGCTAAGTGGCAAAGAAATCCTGCTATAGGTTCTCTGAAGAGGTATTTCTCAAAATTTCTAAAGAAGTTAAAGGAATGTAACTCAGAATATGAAAAGGAAAATTTATTTTTTATATTCTGTACCCAAACTCTGATGACAAAAAGTATTAACTAGAATCATGTAGAATCATAACTACATGAATGAAGTCTTGACTTTTCTTAAAACAAAAGTGAAGAAAGGATGCACAGTGGAGAAATAAGAAGGTAACTGTGAAAGCAAAATTAAAATCAGGTGTGTCCTGATTCCAAGTTAGGTGCCAAAGAAACAGAAAGAGTGTTCTACCCAACTGACTTTACCATTCTAGTTTTTAATTCATAAAAGTGTTCTGATTTGGTTCAGAGATACACAAGGCTGGGAAAGAAGGCAGGAGAATGGTCCCACCTTGGGCCATGACAAGCCTGGTCATATTACCCAGACCTATGTGCTAGAGAAGTATGCTTGTGTGGATTCAATTATCAACTAGAAAGCAGGACATCACGGGCTTCTTTGCTACCCCTAAAAGAGTGCTGATGAAAACAGGAAGAGTCTTATTCTCAGACCCTTTTCGGTTTACAGAAACTATAACAAAGGCAGAGCAGTATATTGCAAGTTCTTTCATATACTGTCTTCAGATGCAGGTAAAATACATTAGCCATAAGAAATGGTCCCATTTTACCCCTCAAGAACAGAGACTGGTAAACTATAACCAAGATCCCAATCAGGCCCACTGCTATCCTTGTAAACATAATTCTACCAGAACATGGCCACAATCATTTTAAATATTGTCTGAGGTTGCCTAAGTGTTTGTAACAAGGACCATATGGTCTGTGCATCTTAAAATATGTGCTAAATGGAAAATTACGTTGACTATAGCTCTAATGTAGTGGTACTCAAGTTCGAGACTCACCTGTGGAGCTCAAAAAGTGTACTATACCTACGCCCTACTACTGAAATCCTTGATATGTTATGGGGGAGATCAGGCTTGAGTCTTCATATTTAAAGGTCTCCCAGGTGATGCCAAGTCACTTATCTGTAGGAAACAGGTGACTGTAGATATTTCTGTAACCAAGAAATTCCCTGCTCAAATATATGCCAGTCACACTAGCTGTAAAGGGTAGGGATGACACTGCTAAACAGGGAATCAATCATTGTAAATGGCTTTTTTTTTTTTTTTTTTTTTGTCTTTTTGAGACAGGGTTTCATTATGCGGTTCAGGCTGGCCTTAAACTCACTTTGTAGCTCAGGCTGGTCTCGAACTCACAACAATCCTCCTGCCTCAGCCTCCCGAGTGCTGGGATTACAGGCATGCGCCACCACGCCCGGCTTGTAAATGGCTTTCTAGGTGCAATTTTAAATTACTAAATTCAAAAACTCTAGGCTGGCTTCTCTCATCACTGAACAAATTTCTAACAACCTTATCCAAATTCTGGGCTTTCCTATAATATTCAGTCCAAGTAACCTAAGAAAAGTAAAGTTTAGAATAAAAAGTTCCCCAAAGCAAAAAGCAAACACTGAATTGCAAAGCAGCTTCCTTTAGTCAGCATAGTTTTTTTTTTTCTTTAACTTTTTAAATTCATTTTAATGAGAAAGAAATAGCAATGAGATGGTTTCAAAACAGGTTAACAGGACAGTTACAATAATTAATACATTGCATATTGTTGTCTTTGTAGTAGTTATCCAATGAAGGACCATTTTGTAGTGAAAAATATGTATACCTGCACATACAAAATAGGATAGATATACAGCTACTTTCTCTTAGTTCATTGAGAAGATTTATACTAATAGAGTTTAGATAAGATATCATGTCTGCATCTGGTACTCTGAGTAACTACTAGTTAACAGAGTTGAAGAAGACAACTTCCCTTCCTTCTCTGAAAAAAATTGGGGGGGCAGTACTGGGTACTGAACTCAGGGTCTTTGCACTGAGCAACATTTCCTCAAGTCCCCTCTTAAGATTCAGTCTTGCTAAGTCACTAAGTTGCCTGGGCGGGGGTCGAAATTGTGGTGCTCTTGCTTCTGTCTTTTAAATTTCTGGGACTATAGATGTGTACCAGCATGCCTGGTTTCTCTGGAACATAAAATTCTTCATTTTCCAGGTAGAGCAAAAAATTATGTAACATAACCCAAGTACAATTAAGTCATCATACTCCTAGATGAATTACACTCACTGTTAATGGAATATAATATATATATATATATATATATATATGTATATAATATACACCCACACAAATACCTTTCATGTAGTTTATTCTATGCTGTTCTACCTTATGGATATTTATTATTATGAACAGTGCCCAATACTAATGGTCCTAAAGTTTATAAATTAAACAATACACTTGTTTTCTCCTTAAAATAAGGTTTCGTGAACTTGCTATGGGAATACTGGGCTGAATACAATGAGTTGAGCAATCCAATTCCACATTACCAAGTAAATCAACAGTCACTTCTTGAATATGTATTGTTTGCAACACATCATGGAACACAGATAAAGCAATATCCCTTAGTCCCTGACCACAAAGAGATCGTAATCTAGCTAACAATGGCAAAAATACAAGCCAGCCAACCAAAGATTTAAAAAACAAAGTTTGGATTCCTGAAGATGACCTGTATAGAGGAACTCAGTAAAAGCAAAAGCAACGCAACTAAAACAAAAAACGTTATTGGTATTCCTTCTTCATGGAAGACACCTCAACAGAGCACCTACTGTGTGTAGGCACTGTGAGTGCCATAGGAAGAGATGACAGAGGACTGTGCTTCCCTCCAGGAGCATAGGCTGGTGGAGCAGAAAGTCACCTTATACCATTATTCAAGTAGGTACAAGATGCTGAGATGGAAAAGGGGAGAGATGTCTACATGTAGGTAATAGGTAGAAATGACAGACTAGGGATTTTATAGAAAGGCAAAATGCAACATGAGTTTTAAAAGTTTAAAAGAAGCTAGATGTATGGTATTCACCTCTAATCCTAGCACTGTGAGAGGCTGAGACTGAAGGATCACATATTCAAGCCCAGCCTAAGCAACTTAACAAGGCCCTAAAGGGCCAGGAGTGTATTTCAATTTGAAGGATCTGGACTCAATATCCAGCACTGAAGAAAAAAACGATGAATAAGAATTAACCCTGGCTGGGGTTAGAAAGAACAGGCTTTGTAATTGGAAAAACTTTTAATAGCACACAAAGGCTTGGGGATTGGAGAGAGACTGGGTAGTCTTGACTAGCATATTCAAGAGGGACCCAGAAGGGAACAGATGGGTACCAGGTATCAGGTACTCTCACACCACAGTTAATAATTAAGGATAATTCCACAAGCCAACATATCCAAAGTCTGCAACAGGACACTGCTTCCTTGGGATATCACTATTTCTCAAAATATGGTACTTGTGAGCCACAAAACACTGCATTAAGTACAACTGACAGATTTCTTTACTGCAAGAAGCATGAGCCCATTAGGACTCTCCATAAAATAGAGATATACAATATTTGGCCAGAGGGGAGCTCTGGAAGGGACAGTGAGTTTTGGGACCAGCTCCAGACAAATTATGGAAGGAGAGACACATAAGCAATGCTGTGCAGGTGAAAGATCTGCATTTCTGAACTAAAGTCACTCTTTCTTAAACAGAAACATTAAATGACCGTCACACAGACGCAAGCAACAGGCTTACTTGACACCTGAATGCCCCTTTGGAAAACATCATATAATGTTCTGACGTCATCATAGAAGTACACCAGGGGCTCATCACTGTCAAGGAGCGTGGACCTTCGAGCACCATCACTACCCTGTTGAAAAAGACAGGCAGAAAAAAATATTAAAAATAAAACCCATCATCATTTGAAATGATGATCTGAAGGCTAAAGGAAGCTGATTATTTGATACATACTTCCCTACTTATGTTATTTGTGGCAGACACACTTAGAATCTCCTCTCTTAGCAAGTTTCAAATTTATAATAACTACAACAATTATCTGGTATAATAGATTTCCTGAACCTATTCCTTCTATAGTGTACCATAAATACATATAATTTCTGTCAATTACACGCACATGAATAAAATTCTAACATGCTCACAATGTATGCCTGTCACTCACTATTCCAGTGAGTATTCACTAAGTGAAGAAAGTGCAGGACTTGCTGACATGCTAATATAAATTATTTACCTAAGCATATAGTGAACGCAGAAAAGCTAAGCTAAGACAACTCAGCCATGACAAGGATCACTAGTGGGAAAAACCATGAGAAAAGAAAAGAGACTCACAGGCCTGTAACCATCTATCCTGCCAGCCAAAGCCAAAAAGAATGAGATGACAACAGGAAAGTACCCCAACACACCCACACTGTAACAATTCTCAGAGGACAGCTCTGCATCTGGTGGAAATGATATACCACTCAGTTTCTCCACTATAATATCAACATTCCCCTTGAAAATATTTCTCCTGTTTCATCTCTCACTAATAGCAATATAATCATTAGGATCTTCATGCCTTGGATTAGCACCTTATAGTTTAGAGTATCAGTTACAAAAATATATGAAAGTGCAGAGACAAGCCTTTTTTGGTTTGAACAGGGATACAGATTTGAAGCCACTGAACACCTTTCTCTAAACTGTCTTTATCTGTTGGCTCCCAAGTATACCTGCAATGTACAAGAATTTCTAACCATGGAGAGATGGCAGCTCTCAGCCTCATGCAGTAGCAGGAGTAGCTGCTGAGCCCTCCTGGGCCACAGAGATACTAAGAGGGATCCAGGTATCCACAGGAACCACAGATGAATTTTCTATAGACTGATAAAAGCTCAAGTTAGCAACTCTCCCTTCCTTCCTTCCTTCCTTCCTTCCTTCCTTCCTTCCTTCCTTCCTTCCTTCCTTCCTTCCCCCCCTTTCTCTCTCTCTCTCTCTTTACTTCAGGGCAGGGCCTTCTGCATTTGCAAACATGAGGAAACTCTTAGAAAATTAGTCTGTGATGTAAGGACTTCCGTACCACAAGAAAGGACTGTACAAAAGTGAGAGAGGTGTTTTTGTGGCTTGAGGTTTGATGAAAGAAAACAGGCATAACTTCATGAAGCAGGGGTCAAAGAGCAAGGTCTCAAAGTAAAGGGAGCCTGCACAGGTGGAACTGGCAGGACTCTGTAGAGTCCATGGTACTGCCAGCATCCAGACAGTGTATAAGGCAATCTATTTCATGAAATTATTTTTTCTGGAGGGGTTGTTTTTGAAGTACTAGAAATCAAACAGAAATTCATACATGCTAGGAAAGTGTTATGCCACATTCCTAGGTTAGATTTTTAAAATCAGGATTATTCAAATTCAAGCCTCATCCTAAAAGCTTTTTATCTTTTTATAATTTATAATGCTATTAAAAATATTTAAATGGTTCAAAAGTTTATCAAAGAAGAATGACTAGCACTAACAGTTTGATAAATTACTTCCAAACTTTTTCCTATGCTTACACATTTAAATACATTCTTTCAGTACCTACTACTATACATATGCATGCTTAATTCTTTGTTTTCATTGTTGGGGTTTAAACCTAGGGCTTTCAGCCTATCAGGTAAATTCTCCAGCAATTGTGTTTACCTTTTTCATCTAATACTGAAAATATTTCTGGAGTAAATATGACCCAATAATATATGTTAATCATAATACTACCTTCTCTATCTTGGCAGAAACCTTCTAATATCTATGTCATGACTACAGACAAAATTATCAGCTATAATACAGTACCTTTTATTTTAAGTTTTTCTGAGACAGGGTTTCCCTATGCAGTTCAGGAGAGCTTTGAACTAACTCCCTGAGCACAGACTGGCCTTAACTTCATGGAGATCCTCCTGCCTTAGCTTCCCAAGTGCTGGACTATATGAGTGTGCCACTATGTCTAGCTTCATATGGTATTTTAAAAAGCAAAGTTATTACTATATACATAAAGATGGAAACATTATTTTAGAATCACACATTATTACTGGTTAATTTCAGCAAAATGGAGATCTTCTATGTTCACTTCCATGATCTGTTTCAATTAAAGAAAATCAATGTTGTAAAATATGAATGGATAGACTATTAATCACATACTCAATAATATGCTAACTAAAACAGAAGTACTACATGAACTGTATTTTTACTTCAACAAATAGACTTAAATCAGAAGGATTTCTTTTTTTTTTTTACTTTTCTAATAAGCATCACAAATCTCGTTAGCGTGGTTCAATCAAAACTATGTAGGGCACCAAGCTAGTGGAAAGAAGGTTAAAGAAAGGTGACAAAGACTACAGAAAAATAAGGACTGAAAAAAGTAAGAGGTAGGGCAGGAAGATAGCTAAGTAGAGTAAGTGCCTGCCTGGCAAGCACAGGTCTTTGAGTTCAATCCCTGGTACTATTAAAAAAAAAAAAAAAAAAAGGTAAGAGGCACGCATGGTGTATCAGGGCCAGCTGCCACAAACCCCTTCCTCCAGGCCAGGGCCCACCATCTGACTCTTTATGTAGCCTAGAGGTACAGGCAGCCTGGCCAGCTGGAGAAGTCCTTTTGACTCTTCTTAGGGATGACATTAATTTACTCAGGTCATTTCTTATTAGAAGCTCTTTAAAGCAATACTCTCTTCATTCTGCAGAAGGGTTCTTAGAGCTATATGGGGCAGAAAGAAATCAAGTACATAAGACACAAGCTTATTTTCAAAGAAGCTCCAAGGTGTATTGGCTGAGAAGAACATGGAGGAACTCAAACTGCAGATGGGCTGAGGATGTGATGTAGCCTGGCAGCAGAGTGCCTGCTTGGTCCTGGGTTCAATCCCTAGAACCAAAAGGGTAAGTAAAAATACAAGAAGAAAAGAAAAGGACAGAAGTTAGTACACATGGAACCAATGGAGCAAGAGTTGATCCTAGAGTCTGTAGTCTAGAGAGCACTAGGTCCTCTGAGAAGGAGAAGTACTGGGGTTGAACCAGAAATTCTGGGGGTCTGATCCGTAATCAATGTTTCAGCAAGTTTTTCAGGGAGTTCTGAAACTATAGTTTGAGAAGCATCATCCTAAAGACACTGGGGTCCTCAGGGGGAGTGTAGTAAAGAAAATAATGTTGTAGAAAAAAGTCTACAAGGGGTAGAAGCAATATATGGAACAGGGTAGGGTAAAGACTATAGAGAAACCAATTTATACAGTCTGGACCAAGGCAGTGGGATAGGAAGTGGGTGTGGACAGCCATGCTGCCACACTCCCAGAGCTATTCAAGTTAATCAATGGGATCTGACAAGAAACAGCATGAAGAAATTCAAGAGTAAAGTAGACAGCTCCATCTCATCAAACAAAAGAGTGGGTGGAGAGGCAGGTTTGAGAAAAGTAACTAAGTTTAGCTTGAGCCTGGAGACTATACCCACTTCAGACAGACCAATTCTCATGATCAACTTCCAAATTCTCATTTTGGGAATCACTGGTCTAGAAGATCATTTTATAATAAACTCTTAGCTAACGAATACTAGTTAGCTTTTAGTTTTTGTGGCATGTGATCATCAAGACTTTGAAAAAAATGGAAGTAAAACTGAAAAATGAAATCTAAAGAAATCATTGTATCTCTCACAAAGCCACCATCCTGATAGTATAATCTGTGGACAAGA
Organism: Ctenomys sociabilis; assembly: GCA_004027165.1. Classification (NCBI taxonomy): domain Eukaryota; kingdom Metazoa; phylum Chordata; class Mammalia; order Rodentia; family Ctenomyidae; genus Ctenomys; species Ctenomys sociabilis. The sequence goes on from PVKA01009922.1 coordinate 33,174, forward strand.
TATTATTCTAATGAGCAATTAAACTAAGATATTATTCTAATCGAAAACAGAATAAATGAGATTATGGGCCAAAGAGGGATACTAACTTTATAATACAAACAAAACTGGATAAAATGCCACACTGTCATTAACTCATGAGTAATCTCTATAATTTTTAATTTATATATTTAGTACGGGATCTCCAGGGTCTCACTTCACAGCTTAGACCTGTAGTGATTCTCCTGTTTTCAGCCTCCCAAGTTCTGGGATTACAGTCCAGTGCCACCTCGCCTAGTCTCAGTCTACATGTCAGCTCACTCTGGGAGCAGGGCTAGCAAGGCATACCCAGGAAGCAAACTCCAGTCGCTGCATCTGCCTAAGCAGAAGCTTTAACCTGCTGAGCTATCTGGCCAGCCCATTATTGCCTATAATTCTGGGAAGAAAATGAATCGGGGAAGGACACTAAGAAAGAAGTCTTGTCCTTTGAAATACAGAAGTAAAACTTGTTCTATGAAATGGTTACACGTTGCCTAAAGAATCATTAGTTTGGTGGACATTAAGTTTCTCCATTAAGCTGGGCGTGGTGGCGCATGCCTGTAATCCCAGCACTCGGGAGGCTGAGGCAGGAGGATCGTTGTGAGTTCAAGACCAGCCTGAGCTACAAAGTGAGCTTAAGGCCAGCTTGAGCTGCAGAGTGAGACCCTCCCTCAAAAAGACAAAAAAAAAAAAAAAAAAGTTTCTCCATTCTTCCTGAACAAAATGTTAAACATTGGGTGTCTGCAATCTTAGTCCTACCTGCAAACCCAGAGGACTACACTCTGCAAAGTTTCTACAACCAGAGCCCAAAATATCTAATGTATAATAAACAGAGCCACTTCAGAAACACGGTAATTTAATTGCTTAGTTATATAATTCAGGTGGCTATTCCTACAGCCGTCTCCCAAAAAGGAAAATACCTAGGGCCAGCCACATAGCCCAGTGAACTGAAGTGCCTGTTTAGGCAGACACAGGGACCGCAGTTTGATCCCTGGCATGCTGTGCCAGCCCCGACCCCGGAGTGCACTGAGACAGCAACTGAGACTGAGCATAGTGGTATGTGCCTGTAATCCTGGCACTTGGGAAGCTGAAAACAGGAGGATCACTATGAGTCCAATCTGTGTAGTGAGACCCTGTAGAAAGAAAGAAAACACATAAAGAAAAAGAAAAATACCTTAACAATGGGGTAGGGTCTTCTCTTGCGCTTAAGAAGCCACCCTGATCCATCATTAAGACTGAGGCAGGAAGAATTATAGGTGTTTTATGTATTCTGTTACAGACCCCTTTAATAAAGTTTCAATTTTCTGATTTTTTTTTTTAAAGATGATGAATCAAATACACTACTTTCAAATCACAGGTCACCAAAATATTCCCAACATCTAATTCAAGCTAAGGGTCCTTGAGGTGAGTTAGGAATTAAAAGCTGAGGTTGAATTAGGAAATAAACATCAAGTTCCCCTTCAGAGCAACAGTTGGGAAAGGTAGGAACATTAGTATACCAGTATTCTCAAGACTATAACTCTTGTCAATATTCCATATAAATAGGAACCCTTGTGTTAAGTTATTCTGTGCCATTCCTGTAATTAATGCAATTAATTAAATGCAAATTACACCCCCAAGGAATTTTTAGGGTCAGAAAAGCACTAGACTTATAAAGTATGGTCCCATTCATCTTAGTCTATAAAATGGGGATCTACACACTGTAACAGCTAAATGCATATAGGGTTATAATTTTTTATCTCTCTGAAGAAAGAAACTGTGGAAGGAGGGCAAAAAGAAAATAGAAAACAAGGGTAAGAGGGAGGAGGGGAAAGTGAGACAAGAGAAGGAAAAACATGGGAAGCGGGAAAGGAAGGGAAGAGGCCAAGTAATTCTCAGAAGACTGCATAAGATTGGCTGAATTGTAGTGTTAAATCCATCTACAGGGAGAAAAATAGCATGAGGAGCCATAGGGTACAGGTAAAAGTGACTCTGTATTCCTCATAGGTACACCATGACCTACCACATCATGGTGTACATCCCTCCCAGAATTTCTGCTTTAGCAACCTCTTTCTAAATTGACAACATCTACTTTTTTTCCAATTATTTTTTATTAGTATATACTTGTAGTACATTTTATGATGATCTTAGGGAGTGGGTACATACACATAATCCTTTCCTTCCTTCTCTACCCTTCCTCTTGTTCTCTTTCCCCTTTTTCATCCTTTCTCTTTTTTTTTTCATCCTAGGGGCAGAACTGGTGTGACATATGGGTGCAGAGATCAAACCACAGTCCCTATGCTTGCCTAAGCTTGCTTAAACAGGTGCTTTGGGCTGCTGAGCTATCTCACCAGCCCCTCTGTCTTTTCATTTGTACTGATATTAATCTTACTTCATGTTAATGCATAAAGCATTTACATTTACTGAGATTTTAAAGAGCTTGTACGTGGTTTATCTTTCTTCTATTTGTTTCTTCATCCCTCACCCTCACCCTCAATCCCATGGACCCCATCCTATTTGCAAAAGATCATTCCTTGTCTCCTTCTCCCCTTCCTTTATTACTCTCATTGCTTAAACTTTGCCCTACTAAAATGAGAGATACCATATGGTATTTAAACTTGTGTGTCTCACTTATTTCACTCAACATTATATTTTCTAGGTGCATGCATTTTTGCACAAATGTCTCAAATTTGTCCTTCTTTCAAGTAGTATTCTACTATACATAGATAATTTTATTTATCCAGTTGTTTGTAGATAGGTACATAGGCTGCTTCCAGGATTTTCCTATTAATAAATCATGATGCTATAAATACTGATATGCATGTATCACTGTACTGGTAAATCTATGTCACATATGCTACAGTGGGTACCCAGAATGCTGTCTGTTGGCATGTGAGCTGAGCATCAGATAATAGTGTACATAGGGGCCATGTTCATGCTTGGAAAGGACTAACAGTGCCAGGTCATGACATCCAGACTAATGAGTTGCAACTCATCCAATCTTTTGTATGGTCAGATTTAATTTCAATATTAGCATTTTATAATAAGTGGATTTTGGGGTGCAGCTGGGTACTTATTCTCTATAAAGTTTGCCATCAGTGCTACAGTGCTATGCCTTAAGCCCAGTGGGGAAGATTCGAGAAGGGGGTTAGATGGGTTATATGGAATTTCTCATTTCTGTTGAAAAAAATCTGCATACTGATTTCCGTAATGGTTGCACTAGTTTACCTTCTTACCAATAATGAAGGAGGATTCTTTTTCACTACAGCTGTGCCAGTATTTGTTATTGTCTGGATTCTTAATGATTGCCACTTTCTTCTGGTAGAAGATGGAATCTTACATTGTTTTAATTTGCATTTCTCTAACATTTTCCATGTATTTGTGGAGCATTTGTACTTCTTCCTCTGTGGAATGTCTATTCATTTCTCTTGCACATTTCTTGACCAGGTCTTGCATTTTAGGTAGTCTACTTTTTGAGCTCTTTATATACTCTAGATATTTATCTCCTCTCTAATGACTGGCTGAAAGAATTTTTTTTTTTCATTCTGTAGGTTGTATCTTCACTCTTCACTAATTGATTCTTTTGCTGTACAGAGGCTTTTTAGTCTGATATATTCGATTTGTAGCTTCTTGCTGTTATTTCTTGTGTAACTAAAGTTTTGTTTAGAAAATCATCTCCTACACCTATGTTTTAAGTATTTTACCTATTTAATCTTCTACTGGACTTAATGTTTTTGTTTTAATGTCGATTTTGATTTAAAAGCATACACTGGAAGAAAGATAGCCTATTCAGCAAGTGGTGCTGGAAAAACTGGACAACTACAGAAGATTGAAACTAGATCCATATCTCTCACTGTGCAGTAAATTGTTTTTATAAGCAGTAAAAAACTGCTTTTCCATTCAGAGACCTTTCAGAGAGGGTATCAGGCCATCAACCTCCATACCCAGCAATACTAAATATTGATACTGCAAACTAGGTCTTCTAGGGACAGAGAGACAATAGGAGGAAAGGAAGGAGCATGGAGTAAAATGATTACGATCTAATGTGCATAGGTACCAATAATTCATGTGCATTTATGTAATAATTACATAAGTATAATTATTTTGTATCACAAATATATAAAAAAGAAGCTAAAAAAAAGAACGCTAATCTATGAACAAACTTTCCTACATCCACCCTCACAATAAATCTTTGATTATGGACAGTATATTTAAATGATGCCTAGACTCCTACAATATACTGAACTGTTCTAGTCACCAGCAATAGCTAGGATATCTGATTTTTCAATGCTTTCCTCTAATCCTCAGAGCCCTTTGTTTTTCTTTTTGTCCTTAACTCATATTCCAGTTCCTAACTCCTGAGTGTCCCAATATCCTGATGAGAGGATTTGCTTAGGAAGGGTAGAGATTAAGGGGTAGGAGGCCAATACATCACTTAGAAAAATGCCTCATCAGTGGAAAAACTCAGCCAGCTAGAGGAGGCAAAGTATCACCTGCTCATCTTAATGAAAAGGTAAAAAAAATCTACTTTTAAAGAAAAAATATATTTAGTACAGGGTCTGTCTTACTACACAGATTAGACTCATAGTGATCCTCCTGTTTTCAGCCTCCCAAGTGCTGGGATCACAGGTGCATGCCACCACACCCAGTCTCAGTTGCTGTCTTAGCATACCCTGAGGGCAGGGCCAGCCTGGCATGCCAGGGATTGAACTCCTTCCCTGTGCTCTGCCTAAGCAGGTACTTCAGCCTGCTGAGCTATCTGGCTGGCCCCTGAAGAAGGGAAAAATCTGAAGTCATACAATCTAATTCTCACAAATACATAATGTTCCAGCAAAATAGGATTATGGCCTATAGAATTTTTACCTGTAAGTGTTTAAAAATACACAAGGTATTCTGTTTTGCCTCTGTCTAATCTAAATGAACCAAATCTCTATTTCTCACCTTTTGTCATCTGGCCTTTTGGAAGATAGAGTTAAGATGTATGGACAGCCAACATTTTTCATTTTCATTTGGCACAAGTTGGTCCCCTGTGGGGAAGCTATTTAAAGGTTTAAATACTACAGCACATGTCTCTGTCATTTATGTGTATGTAAGTTCCTCCCCTAAGGAGGCTTGTGAGAGTGACATTATTTGTAATTTCACACTGTGTTTTCAGTCCTGCTTTATGATATTCCTATGCAGGGAGCTTGAGCTTTTTCTTCCTAATTGAAGGGAAACAAGTTTTCTCTTCAATAGCAACCTCTTTTTTCCCTGAATTCCTGAGAAAGCCACTTAATGCTGCTGCGGTCTGCTCTTGGCACAGAGGCCCAAAACTCTGCATCCAGTTCTCTGTCATCTCTGCCCCTCACCTGAGAAGCTTCTACCCGGACACTAGTGCTCCTTATGGGCACTGATACTTCTGCCACTTCTTGCTATTTAGGTCCCTTGCTAGACATATTTCTAAATCAGCAGACAGACCTTACCCGCACCTTAAACTCAATCTCCTATAAGTATAATAAACAGGTAATTTAGAAAGGTTTTACATAGTTTGTTTTACTAAGGAGAGTACTAGGTTTTAGAAAAGACACATCTTTATTTGTGATATCACATGATTATTTTGTGATCAAGATCAAGAGAACAGTGCCTGGGAACCTGTGATTACAAATGAGAAGTGAATGCGAGTGAATGCCTAAATACAGTCAAGGATGATGGACAGACATGAAGCCAGAGCAGCAGGCCAGGAGCTTCTTCTGAAGTTTCACATGCACTGCTAGGTGAATACAAAACTGTCAACTATTCTTTGTTTCCAAGCCTCCCAGTGGTGAGAATTCAATTTATATTTATAAATGACTATTTCAATCATATTGTGTCATATTTACAGAAATAGCTACTACTATTCCTAATATCACTCCCTTTCTCTCAGGGTTCACTTCTCATCTGATTCAAAATCATTAATTTAATGTCCTCACTGAACAGCTGGCTTTCACACAGGGCCCAGCATCCATGATAGTTGGTGGTATTGCCTCCAACTCCTCCTGCCCTTTCCCAGGCTTATTCCTAAACATCTGCCTCATGGCAACATTTACACTTGCCTAGGGCCTTAGATTTGGCCCCAGATATTCAAATCCAAGAGGGAATAGACATTTGAGGGTTTTCTGACAATGTTACCCCTAATGGCTTATGCCAGTTTACAAGTGAGCCTATATATGTATAAAAATAGAAGAGTGATTCCACCAGCCACATTCCCCTAAGAAATACTGCATACACTATAGAGAAGAACCCTAGTCCTTGTTATAGTGAGAGTGTGGAGAAAGAAGTCTGGGGCTCGTCTGTGCAGCCCTGGGTTGTAACTTTAGAATTTTAAAACCAGTACAGCCTGGGCATACTGCATTTAGCTTCCTTCTTTCAGATTCTTGCCTGAAATGAACATTTGACAGCATGCACTGACTGCTTTTATTTTATTTTTTATTTTTATTTATTTTATTTATTTATTTATTTATTTATTTATTTATTTATTTTTGTCTTTTTGAGACAGGGTCTCACTATGCAGTTCAGGCTGGCCTTAAGCTCACTTTGTAGCTCAGGCTGGTCTCGAACTCACAACAATCCTCCTGCCTCAGCCTCCCGAGTGCTGGGATCACAGGCCTGCGCCACCACGCCCGGCTTACTGACTGCTTTTATTTTTTTTATTTTTTTATTTTTTTGTCTGTTTGAGACAGGGTCTCACAATGCAGTTCAGGCTAGCCTTAAAATTAAGCTCACTTTGTAGCTCAGGCTGGTCTGGAACTCACAACAATCCTCCTGCCTCAGCCTCGGAGTACTGGGATTACAGGCATGCGCCACCACACCCGGCTGACTGCTTTTATTTAAAGATGGCTCTTACCCTCTGCCACAGACAGAACAAGACCTACACATTTCTTCCCAGCAGCCTGTACATTTCAGAAGGCAGAAGCACATTCTATTCAGATACTGTGCAAATCACATGGTGGCTGAATGAACACATCACCAGCTCAATGAATACATTCCTGGGGACTACTCTCCATTCAGTTTCACATCCTCCGTGCCACACTGATTTTCTGAAGCACATGATGAAAACACTACAGCAAGTTGTTAACCATATACATCCCAAAACATGTATGTATAAGTTTTTATCTTTCATGCAAATCACCCAGACTTCTCACTTCATGTTCTTACTTCAACAAGAACTAGGATTCTTCTTTATAGTATATGCAGTATTTCTTTTTTTTTAAATGTATTTAATACAGGGTCTATAGGATCTCACTATGTAGATCAGACTCCTAGTGATTCTCCCGTTTTCAGTCTCCCAAGCACTGGGATTATAGGTGTGTGGCACCACGCCCAGTCTCAATAGCTGTCTCAGCATGCCCTGGGGGTGGACCCACCTTAGCGTGGCAGGCTGAGGATCAAACCCCAGTTACTGCATTCTGCCTAAGCAGGTGCTTTAGTCCACTGAGCTATCTGGTGAGTCCTATATGCTGGCCAGCTTTATTTCTTAGAGGAGGGTTTTTCCATGTGGCTGGTGGATCGCAATTCTAGTTTCATTAATATATAGGCTCACTTGTAAACTGGCATAAGCCATTTATGCAAGTGAAGAGCACATGTAAGGTGGGGGCATTAGACTAATGATTTTGGCCAGATGACAAGAATGTTATGAGATCACTTAGAGTGAAAATAAGTTTTTCTATTTGGAAACAAGTTATGCCCAAAGAATGGGTTCTGCATACTGAAAGATCAGAATCCGTACTTGAACCAAGGTCCATGAACAAGTCTAGACAATGACTCAGTTAACAGGCTAACTGGCCTAGTCATTAGAAGTAAATTTTTAATCAAAGTTTTGATATTCTTAAAATAAAGTCTTAGACCAAGGGCAGATAAGCAGTGTCCTTTTATTTGCTGTAATTCCTTACTTCTATAATGTGTGAAAATAAACAAATAAAAACTGTTTTCATTTAAATACTTATGACCTTGTTAAAGGTTAGTTGTTAAAACTCCTGACATAGCTTGAGAATGAAAGGAACTCACATATTCTTTCTATTATCTTCTTTAGTGGTCATGTGGCTCGCATCTATATTTTACAAAGGCTTGCATCCTAAATCCCTTGAACCTGACAGGCGGGCCTACAAACCCAGTAACACCAGCTTCTGCTCTGATTGCATTTGTGTCTGACCCTATTCAGGACTAGAGGATTCAAGAAGGGCAAAACTGCTTGGGTTTTCACAATTCCAGGCCTCTCTCCCCTCTCCTCCCAGGTCCTCACCTCCCACTGATTCCTGACCTTTCCAAGGTACAGCAACAGAATCGAGGCTGTTTCTTGTCTTACCTGCCCCTCCTACTACTCTTCCGACCACTACCTTCACAATCCTGTGCTTATACATTTATTTTCCTAAAAGACTGCTCTTGAGTTCCATGGCACTAGCTACTGATTCTTCAGATTTCTCTGCACCAATCTAAAGTTCCTCTATCCTTTCTTAATCCCTTGCCTGGGTCCTGCTTATAATACACGACTTAATAAAGGCAGCCTAAGAACAACAGTTCCAGACCTGCCACTATCTGGATTATACTTCATCCCTTCAGGTTCCATTTTTCTCATGGGTGAAATGTGAGGCTTAAAAGAGAAAACCTTACATGAAAAAGGAAACTTAACATTTACCAGACACTGCAGTCTAGGTGGTCTCCTTGCAGTGATACAGAAATGGAGGGACAGTCATCTATGTGCTCCAGATGAAGAACATAAGGTTCACAACAGTCAGGTGAACGTGTCAGCAGAGGGACAGGCCCAGCTCTGGCCCAGCTCTCTCCTTCTGCAACAATATGCTTTCGTCCTTTCCTTAACTGCAGCCCCAGAGCCTGGGCACTAACAAACTGGAAAAACTCTCAAGCCATGCCGGAAAAGATTACTTGCAATATGAGAACATGGAGATCTCAACTGCAGAGAGTAAGCAGGGCTAAGCTGACTGGGAAACCTCACACATTAAATATCAACATATTTTAAAAGCTAAACAACCACCCAGCCCCACACAACCTGCTTCATCCTCTGCTCAGAGCACAGACCTTCAGAAGACACAAGCTATTCTCTGACCTTCAGGGAAAGCCAGCCCTTGGGTCACTGCTGCAGACTCTGAGCTGCAACTGTAGGTACAGAGAGCACTCAAGAATTGTTGGCCTGGATCACACTGTGCTTACAAACCTAAGGCAAGCATTTTGCAATCTGGTCCTGACTCCAACTGCCCTGTCTGTGCTTTGGAAGGTCATTGTCATCTTTCCTCAACAGGCCAAAAGCACAAGAGCCAACACTCTTTTAGGACCCTGGGGCTCCAGAAGAAATTTCAGAAGATGTAACTTACATAAAACCTCAGTGCTACTAAAGAAGAAAGTGGAGCCAGAAAAGAGCTAGTGTGGGTCAGGATGAGATGTGGCCATAGTAATGCAGCCTCTTCCCACCTTTACAGGCACGGAAAAATGATAGGAAAAAGAAGTTGATAGAACCTGTGTGAGACAGGGAGGAGGAAGAGGAGAAACTGGCAAAGGGTACTCACTTGTTTTCAAAGTAGGAATAAAGCAATATTTTATTCTAGCAGTCAGCTCCTAAAATAGCATCAGATACATAGGAATTTCATCAATATCTTAGGAAATGGAGTGTTTTTTCCCCTGGGATACAGATCCAAGCAACAGAGCTAAGCACCTGCAATTACCAAGCACCAAAACTCCAAAGCACTTTTCTTTTGAGATAGGCTCTCAGTTCAGGTTGGCCTTGAACTCATTATGTATAGCACAGGATGGCCTCAAATTCATGAGGATACTCTTGACTCAGCCTCTGGAGTACCTGTATTATATATAGGCATGTACCACCATGCTGGGCTCCAAAGCACTGTTTAAAATTTTTTTAAAAACCTTTTATTTATTTGGTACAGGGTGTTGCTATGCAGCTTGGACTCATAGCGATCCTCCTATCTCAGCCTCCCTAGCACTGGGATTACAGGTGTACACCAGCATGTAGGATTAGAGGTATGGGCCACCATGCCTGGTTTCAGTGGCCAGCACAGCACACCTAGGGTTCTGAGGCATGCAGTACAGGGTATCGAACCAGGGTCCTTGTTCTTACCAGGCAGGCACTTAAGACTACAGATCTCCCTAGCTCCTCCAAAGCAGTTTTAAATTTAAATGTTTACTCTCTTTTAAAAGCAAGTTCAGTATTTTAGAAACCCAAGACCTATAAATTCTGAAAATTAGAGCTAGATCTATGTCTGTAAGAAAAGAGAAAATCCAGAACACCTATATTCATATATTAGATAGTAAAATTATAGGTTTTAATTTTCTTTCTGCTTATCTGTAGTTACAAATTGTCTTACAGAGAACATATATAATTATTTTATTAAGACACAGTAACTTTATGCTAAGCAAGAACTTAAAGATCACACTGTAAGAGCTTCCAAAATTTCTCATACAAGAACTAAGCATTTCCTATGGTAACTGCTAAATTATAAACATTTAAACTCTGCACTTGCAACTATCCTTCTCCTGGTGATGACAAAGCTACCATGGTACTCCAGGTGCTCTGCAGAAAAGGAAGAATATCAAAGTCGCACACCAACATATTCAAAAAAGTTAAACTGTCATCCTTATGGGTATCTGATTGGCCAAGGCAAGATATTAAGGTATGCACCTTTATCTTTTCAGTAGGAATAAAGTATAGCACCAACTGTGCATATCAGTTCAGTCATTCTATATTTACATATGTATGACACAGATCAGAGTGATATATCTTTTATGTATTTTGAGAATTTATTTAAAATGAATCTAAGAATTCGCCTGAAATAAAACAAAGGACAAACACCCATTAATAACAAAAAGCTACTAATCAAGCCATGAATTGCACATTCCTGAGACCCTTAGGGCCACCAACGTAGAGGAAATGGGGAGGGACTTTCACCTCTCCATCTAAAAGCAGCACACAAGGCAATTTTGTCTTTCAAAAATCCTTCTGCATATATGTTAAAAGGGATAAATACTGAAAAGTAATTCTTTCTTAAATAGAGGAAAGAGGCAACTACAAAGCAATGAGCAGAGGAAGCATCAAAAAAACAGGCAAGGTGGTTTCTTCATTTTTTAGTTTTTTTTCTTTTTGTTTGTTAATGGTCCTTCAAAATAGATGAAGAAGGGAGGAAGATAAAGCAGGCACACTAAGGAAAATACTGCTGAAAGAGTTTTTTTTTTTTGCTTTGCAGAATCAGGGATTGAACTCAGGCCCTTGCGCTTGCCAGGGAAGCACTTATTCCATAGAGCCATCTCCCAGGCCCCTGATAAGAGTCTTAAGGTAGTGAACCCATGGCATGCGTGCCACAGCATGCTGTCTGTTATCACTGAAAGCTCCAAAAGGTTCCCCATCACTGCTCTTTGCCAGCCTAGCTTAAAGCCCTAACTACATAAGTTCTAGTTTAATTTTCAGTAACTAGGAGAGCATGATCCTCAGTCTTCCTGAGTCATAATGTCACCATGGCACTCACCAATTAAAAGCTTAGATGCCTTTTGAATGGTCTTGTTCCTGCTTCATATCCTAAGTGCTATAGCTACGTTACTCTAAAAAGTTCCTACTCTTTTTCTGCTTATCTGTTGTGATGTCCCAGAAGTCGGTTTTAGCAGTCTAAGAGTGATTTTTAACTATCAGCTGTGTCAAAAATGTAACTCTTCATCCTATAACAGTTGATGATTCTCTTACTTGCTGAATATCACACCTGAGAGGATAGGGACTCTGAGTTGTCTTTTCACACTGGTGAATCCTCTGTACCACAGAGCCTACAGCAAGGGAAAAGTTCTTGGTGATTTCCAGTATAATTGTGACTACAAAGGCACAAACAACATACTTGACTTCTTGTCCCTGTGCCCTAAATTTTGTCTTCTACTACTGTTCGTTGAGCACGTTGATGTTTATAGTTTCTTCACATATACTGTGATTATGACCTTGATCAAGATCATCTTCAAAAGGGCTTTACTAATCAGGGGAAACTTTCAGAAAACTTGGAATACAGGCTGAGACCACTTACCGCCACTTCCACTGACTGCATGGAGAGGTCACATGGTGGCTTCAAGGCCTTGGGCCTTGTGGCGTACCAGAAAGTTGTGAGCGCAGCAAAAGCTCCGAAGCCCATAAGTGTGTTGGTAGGAAGGGTGCGCATATACTGCCGAATGTCAACCAGCTCTGGCAATCGAAAATACTGCAGTAACTCGTGGGCTTGCATGATCCTGTCCCGATGGTTCCCTACGATGAATTCTGTCAGAAAAGAAAAATGTCATATTCACCCCTAGGCAGCAGAACTCCTTTCCAGAATTCCCAAAGGTCAACCACCTAACTCTATATGGCTGGCTGTCAAATTTCATTTTTCTAAAAATATTTTTAAAATTTACTTTTGTTCTATTTCTCCATTATCTTGTATTAAAGAAAAAAAAATAATCATCTTGCTTTCTTTCACTAGCCACATTAAAAAGATTTTACTCATAGAAAATACTTGCCATAAAATGCTCAAACAAATGGTACATGTTTCTACTTTGTTCTTTGACAACATCTCAGTTTTAACTAATCAAATACACTCAACTTCCATCATCAAGGGTAGTAAAGATGTAAGTGACAAGAAACAAATAAGCCCAAGCCACCTAAGAGCCATCAGGTTCTTTTTCTTCTAAGAGATCTCAGAACAAGTCCTTTAACTGGTAAAACAGACCCAGCTATATTTCAACATTTTTCTCACCTTCCTGGTACTTTTCAAAAGTGATATATCAATGCAAGGAAACCGTAGTGACTACTGTATTATGATTAGACCATTTCTGAAAATTTTTCCCAAGATACTTAACATAAATGAATAGATTGGTATGCATAGCCTTTAAACCAAGTATCAAATATCTAGAGAGAAATTTTAGTGTAGTATTTGAGAAAAGATACAAAACAGTAATTAAGACCCTAGCTATGGAATAAAATCCTGATTTCCAACTTACTAGTTACACAAATTTCTTTACCTCCTTATACCTGTTTGCTTATCTATAAATGGAGATGAAAACATGATCCATCTCCCTGGGCTTATGTGAACACTAAGTGATTTACATGAAGACTTTTGGATGGTGCCCACACACCATTAAGTGCTCAAAATAAATGTTAGAAATTTTCTCTTGTGATATCTAAGAGCTCTCTACCAATGCTCTTGTGATTCATACTGAGTGTAGTGCAGTTGGTTACTCAGGTAATAAAAAATGATGTCTACAGTTTACAAATAAAATAAAGAAGCCAAAACACATAAGTTAGATGAATAACTTGTTCTATATCAAAACCCCAAATTCAATGTTAGAATTTACATACAGAATAGTCTAAAATTAAACATTCAGTACAGATAATAAGAATAATTCTAAATTAAAAGTTATTGATGAATAACTGCTCTAAAATTTGGCAGCAATAGTAAGGAAACAATAAAAATGAGCTGAAAGACTTCCCAAATGTTCCGTGGCAATGCAACAAGTGCTCACACTGCAAATTCAGAGGGTATTTGTGAGCTATGTACTATATAATGTACTTATATACATTGTAACAGCTAAGTCACAAAACTGGAAAGTTTTCTTATTTAATATAAAAACATTGCATTTAAATTTAAACATATTTTCCCATAGACTACCAGCCTGCTAGGCTATTTTTACAGAACAGTAATAGCATAGGACCAAACAAAATGCATTTTTTCCCTATTCATTTAGTCTTGTACTACCATGGCTCTTGGTTAAGTACACACATTACTTACATACACACACATATACCCCCTCCCCACATGTAAAATATCCAGATTTGACATGACAACAAAGAACAGATAACAGGTAAGTAAATGTCTTCAGGTTATAATTTGAGACAGAAAGAAACTAGCACTTACAAAACCACTCACCATCTATGCTACCAACAGCTGACTGCTAGGTGACATGCCACTGCAGAAAGAAAAAAGGGCACTGAAGCTGTGGGTGGGGCAGGGGCTCCTTAGAGGAGCTCAGCCAGGGCTTACCCAGCCTGCCAAGGTCTTTTAGGGCATTAGTCACATGCCGAGTCCTACACTGCTGCCCACTAGGCTAAAGGTAACTAGCAGACAAAATCCATATTTGACTTCTCAGTAGAACAGAGGGTGGAGGATGGGCCAATGAGGAGCTGGGAACAAAGTCACCCCACTGCTCCACCCATGGGCAGGGACCAGCACCAGTGAGTGCTCTGCTACCAGCACCAGTTCTGCAAACAGACACTGTTTTCTTTCTGCTTGGCTTCCCAGTAGGAAGAAACAATGGGCATATTTTAAATCACTGAAGGAAGGACAGGACGTTGGGTATGATATCCAACCAACATGAGGCATACCCAGAAAGACACTGCCAAGAGTACATTCACAGCAGATTTATTCTAAATGAATTCATAGGAATTGGGCTATTTCTGTCACTTTGCATATTTGAGTGCCTAGCATTTGCCAGGCCACTGTACTAGGAGCTGGACAGACAGCAGTGCTAATGACATGGTCTTAGCTTTCTATGGGGCAACCATCTAAATGCAAAGATACAAAACTAAACCAGGTATCAGGAGGAGACTTCAAGGATAAGCAGACAATTCAAGTCCAGGTCTTCTTGACACTGAGCAGTGAGACTGCACATAACGCAACAACTCTCCAAATGAAATGACCTTAAAAATTTAATGTGCAGGGCTGGGGTGACAGCTCAGTGGACTAAGCACCAGCACAGGGACCAGGGGTTCAATCCCTGGTATCACATGCTGTGCCAACCCTGCCCCTAGGTACCCTGAACCAACTATTGAGACCAAGCATGGAGGTGCACTGTAATACCAGTGCTAGGGAGGCTGAAAACAGGAGGCTCACTACAAGTCTAGGCTTCAAAGTGAGACCCTGTACCAAATACATTAATACAATAACAGCAACAAAACAATGACGACAAAAAAACCCACTAATGTGCAAGGGCCTAGGAGAAAGTTCAGCAGTCTAAGTGCCTGCCTGGCAAGTACAAGGACCTGGGTTTGATTCCTGGTACCACATGCTGTGCTGGCCCCAGAACCCCACATGTGCCATGCCTGTGGTGCACACCTATAAACCCAGTACGGGGAGTCTGAGACAGGAGGATCTTTATGGGTGTGAGCTGTATAATGAGATACTATACCAAATAAATAAATAATTTTAAAAACTCAATATGGAAACTTGTTCTGCGCTCAAATGACTCCACCTTCAAGTTGTCTATTTATCCTGCAACACTCCAAGCCTGAACAGGAATACCCAACCCTCACCTTTGCCTTCTCTCTCCTTTACCCAAAGTCCCTGAAGTAGTTTTCATAAAATCTAGATTCCATTTACAAGGGTTGTTCAACAGAATCATATCCTTGAGTAAAAACAAAAACAAGAAATTCTTCTCTAAACAAATATCATCATACATAGGAGGTTTATTTGTGAGACCAGTAATAGCACAGGACCCAACAAAATGCATTTTTGTTAAGGTTTGTGAGTCTCCTCTAACTCTGAGCCACGTTTTTTAAGGTGTGAGAATATAAATTCCCATATTTAGTGGGTGACAGTGCCAAGAAGAGTTGTTAAGAAACAGCAGACAAATTATGAGCTACATGATGCTAATAAAATTTAGAGGAAAAAACATTTTTAAAAGTTCAGAAAATTACAAATTTAAAAGCATGCATGCGAGATCATTTTATCAGATATGAATCGATAATGCTAAGCACTGAAGTTCAGCCAAATCCCTATATTCAGCGGGTGGCAATGGCAGGTCATGGCAGTTACATCCTCGCCTCGTAGCAGCCGGGTCACAACCTGGAATCCAACTTCACCGAGCAAGCTGGCAAGTGCCCTGTATAGCAAAATACAGTCTATGCACAAGGAACTGAAATGGTGCCTCATTTAGATCCATGTAAAGAACAAAACTTGTAAGCATCAATGGATAGAATTATAAATCTTTTCCTCTGTTTACTTTCTGTTAAAGAAAAGGTACTTCTTCAAAAAAAATTTCCATATCATCATCTATGGAAGTAAATAGCCGAGGAACATAAATCACACTGCTGTTGCTAAGATCGAATTCACTTAAAGGCTTAGGAAGCCAGTACTTCTCCACTGAGAACAGCCAAGTCCACTGACAGCCTACGTCTCCTTTAGTTCTCTACTCTTACTCCTGTGCACCCTTCTCTCCACCACTTACAAATGTGTTTGCTCAGCTGAGGCCTTGTAATTGCCTACAAAGCTGGGATCACAGCATGACAGGAACATATAACAATTATCAGGGAAATCTGGCACAAGCCCAGCATAAAGAATGGAGTGAGCAGAAGATGTCTTTAAATAGATTCAAGTAGAAGACGACATAGCAAGGTGGGGGCCATAGAAACTGGATGACTCAACTTCCAGGAAGCAGGAATCCTTGCTATAGTCAGCATTTCCTTAGGGTTGGGGAAAGATGTTCATGTCTTGCACCTATGGGAACAACACAATAGCAAAATGGCAAAGCAGAAATCATGACCACAGAGATTTAAAAGGCTTCTCCAAGGTGTCTGTCAGGAACAGGACACCATCCTTAGTCTAAATCCATGAATGATCTCTGCTGGGCCACTGACCTTACCCACTGATAACATTCACAGTTACCAGGGCAAGTCTCCACCCTAGATTAGGAGCCATAATATCAGGTTCTGAGGGTCCTTCCAGAAGTAACACATCATGGTTATATGAGATCCACATCTGATACCCACCTATACTCTCAAAGTCTTACATAAATGCTAGCATTTCTCCTAAACTCAGGGTCCAACATGTGTGGGTTCATAACCCACACCTCTTACCACTATGTTTACATTATGAAAAATAGTGGCTCAGAGGCAGAGGAGACTCACTAGGGCATCATTCTCCAAGGTCACACACACACACACACCCTCCTGAAATTCTGCAAACTTGTACTTACATTAGCATTTTATTTTCTTCTTGTCATTACAAACCATAATACAGGTGATCTGGATGTTTTTCTCCTTCTAAAGCTCCTTCATCTTTCATCAAGCTAAAGAATAGCAGTCTGATAGAATGTTTCACTAAGAATGCAGATCTCAAACAAACCCACATAAATAGTGTCCTTGCCCTGGCACCAGCAAATTAAGAAATCCTGACATCTTTCCTCAATACAGCAAGCCAAGCTGGCAAGATGCTGCCATTCCTTGTTCCACCTCCTCTCTTGCACAATGGGCTATTTACAGAAGGCTGAAAGCACCCTTTTTGTCCAACACTGGCTGGGCAGAGTTTGAACCCCTGGGAGGAACAAGGGAGCAGCAGCCAGGCAAGTTGCTGTTCTTTTAGTCTGCCACCCTAAAACTGTTGGATTCATGCTCCTTAACCCTGGCTGGCAAATTATCTAACACTAGGTTTACTTAAGCCATCACCTCTTGAACCAAAAGAGCAGTCAAGCTGTCTTTAGGGAGGGAGGGAGGTTCGTAAGTTACAAAGAGCTGCCAAAGTCACTCAGAGAGGAGGGCAGAGCAGACTCATTCTTACTGGAATCCACGACTGTGGTGGCTGCCCCTGGTCCATCCCATGAGAAGGGGAAAGATCATTCAGGTAACTTTGGAATCCTGCACACAAATAAGCAAGTGGCTCCATGGAAAGTTAATTATTCCCATCCACTGTCTTGGGCCTTCTTTCTCAACTAAGTGTAATGAACCTTATGTCAATGGGCTTTTCAGTTTTCATTTTCATTAAAGTTATCCTCTGAATTACTACACGGATTTAAAAAGGAGAAACAAAATAGAGATGTCCTGTATTTATAAACTTGATTTCATCAAATATTTAAGTCAAATATCTCTATACAGCACTTAACTCTCTCCCTGCCCATCCTTCCTATAGCTGTCACAGAAAAAATGGGACACAAAGCTTTTAAACACAAACATAAAGCTAAGTTAATTTTTAACCAATAAGATTAGGGCCATATTTCATTTTCATATTGACCACAGGCCACAATTATTATATACATACAGCCTCAAAAGATGCTGCTTGAAAGATTAATTTTTCTCACTTGAAAAGAAAGTTTTAAAGATCAGATGATCAAATATTTACTTATAGTACTTTCTGTATTTATTAAATTCCATATATATTTGAGTAACATGACAAAATAAATTATTTTAAACATAATGTTGAGCCAGGCATAATGGCAAGTACCTGTGATTTCAACACTCAGGAGGCTGGTACAGGAGGATCACTGTGAGTTTGAGGCGAGCCTGGGCCACACAGCCAGACCCTTTCTTAAAACATCAAATCAAACAAATTAACTCACAGTTCTTTAACATTTTATTCCACTTATTTGATCAAGCACCTTCAAACAAGGTCTTAACATCTTTAAAGCTACTTTGGGGACAGCCAAATAGCTCAGGGGCCAGGGTTCAATCCCTGATCCGTGCCTGCCCTGCCGGCCCCGCCCCAGGGAGCCTGCTGAGACTGGGCATGGTGACGCACACCTGTAATCCCAGCTCTTTGGAGGCCGCGAACAAGCCAATCACTATGACTCCAATCTAGTAGTGAGACCCTGAACGCTCTGTAAGTCCTTCCCTAAAATATAAAATAAAATAAAATAATAAAGCTACTTTGAAGCATCTAACAGATTTCTATAAGGCATCTTCACATTTTTTTCTTCCGTTTAAATTACTTAAATTGAAGCACCTTTTAGAAATCACATATGTATAAAAGAAAAAAATATCACAAATTCATAAAACCATATTTGAATATTAGAATAGTAAAAACTTTGTCCTATGGTTCTGCCTTTCTGTAACTAAACCTTACATATTATTGCTATTTAATCTGATTTTTAAAAGATGTTTTATTTTTTTAAATTTTTATTCATTTTAATGAGAAAAAAGATAAAACAGCAATTAAACAGTTTCAAAACAGGTTAGTGGGACAGCTACAATATTTAATACATTGCATATTCTTGTCTTTGTAGTACTTATTTAGAGGATAAGATGTAGACATGATATTTAAAAGATTTTTTTATAACAATATCTAATTCTTGCTTTTGTAAGGTTAAACCCTAGGAAATAACTACCCAGCTAGTGTTACATTTCTTTACTTTAGAAAAAACAAATTTGATTATTTAATCTTTATAGAGAGAGTAGGATTGGCTGAGATGGTTTTAGGATTAAGTGCTTTCTCAGAGAAAGCATATCCTATTATATGAGAGCCTTATTAAGGTTCTAATATGAATGAAAGAGAGTATGGGGGAGCCCTCCCCTTATTAGTGTATAAAAATTGTTTCTTATATAGATATGAATACAAACTGAGGAAAATTTACAGACTTTTCCCAAGGTTTGGATGTAAAACATATAAACACAGAGAAACAAGAGTGCATAGCAAAGCAGCAGTGAGTGTACATGACCAGGAAGGCAGCAGATGCTTCCAAGGAACTCTGCATAGGGTGGGCACGTGTTGAGCCTCTAAACATGAAAGTAGTCTAAGAAAATGAACCACACTTCATGCCATAAGGACAGAAACAAGATTAGAAGAAGCTATCCCTACTCCAGCCCTAAGATTTGTTAACAAATTAATCTGAAACAAATGAGACTTATATTGGAGAGGGGAAGAGAAGAAAGGTGGTGAGGGAAATCAGTTGAGCCACAATTTCCTTCAGTCACCCTGGTTAAGCAATTATACCCATGACTAATGGCAGCCCCCCAGAGGAGCCTTTATTTCTGTGTGAAGCTTCAATTTTATGTAACTGCCTTCAATTCAAAGAGCAGGAGTTAGGAGCAGGACACTGAACTCCTGTGCTTAGGAGTTCAGTGTCCTGCTCCTGCTCTGTGCAAGAAACAATGAGAGCCAGGTCTGAAGCCAGCACCCAGGGACCTCAAGAACCAAGTACTAGGACATGATCTTGTCATTCAAGTCCAGGCAGAGGCAGAAAGCCATGCTGATGACAACAAAAAGCCACAATATAGTGTTTTTTAAAGTCAAGACATGAATACATATGGCCATCAACAGATGAAAGAATGAATACAATGAAATATATACCTACAATGGAATATCATTAAGCCTTTCAAAGGAATAGTAGTTGGATAAATATCAGCACATAGGTGACATGGGTGAACCTTTAAAACATTATACTAAGTGAAATAAATCAGGAACAAATACTGTGTGATCTCAATTCTATGAAGTGCCTAGGCCAGCAACCTCATAGAAAGGAGAACAGAGGTTACCAGGGGCTGGCACTGGGTGAGGGAAGCATGAGAGTTATTACCTAATGGGTACAGAGTTTCTGTTTGGGATAATGGAAACTTCTGGAAGAAGATAGTGGTAATCATTACTTAACTCTGTGAAAGTATTCAATACCACTGTGTAATTGTAGACTTAAAAATGATTAAAATGACAAAGTTCACATTAAGATATATTTGATACAATAAAAATTTCAAATCATTTAGGAAAAAGGCAATAATGATAACTAGACGAAAAGAAAAGGAATCAGAGGCTGAGTTTTGAGCTGGGGAGAATTAACTCAGAGCAGTGAAGATGAGGGGAAGAGCAGGTGGAAAGCTGGTTTGTGAGCCACAAGCCCTGCTTTCCAGGGTCCTGAAAGCCTTGCTTCCAGGCTCAAGTTGCACACTCTCGGCAGACTACCCTAGGTAGCCTGCTAGCTACAATGGGCACAGACCAGGCAGCTGTATCAGCCCTCCTCTGCACCCATCATTTCTGTCCCTCTTAAGAAGTGCTTCCCTATAACCCAGGCTCCGTCCATACTTCCCCTCCCCCACTGCCTCTGTCACTACAATCTTCTTTCAGCAGCCCTGTTTCATAAAGTCCAATGCTAGCCAGACAGGCCAGAAGCTACTTTCTCTAATAAATTCTTAAATGACCTCAGTGAGAACCAACCCTTCTGCTGATTTCTAGAAACCCTTTATTTGCACCTCTTACACAGTACTTGGCTATTCCCACTTCATACTCACGGTGAGTGGGACACTTAGTACCTATGTAGCTATTTCTCCCATCTCTGGCCCTTGGTGCTTATCATGGTGGCTAGGCTAAAACGGATACTTCATGAATATTTATTATTCATAAATGACCTTCTGTGATCCTGACCATTTATCTACTGCAAGCTGCTACAGGGCATATTAATAGAACAGTGAGTCTTCAGAGAAGAGGGCACTCAAAGTTTTCTCAAACTTCATTATTATCCTTCCTCTACCCTTCTCATCCACATGGAGCTGCTCCTTCTTCATGTACTAGAAGAGAGTAAAGAGTGCCCTGCAAGTTAGGAGGGATTAGCAAATAATAGCTTAAAAGCTACATAAAATATTGCCTTGCTCTATTTCCATACTGATATTTCTCAAATTGTCTCACTTGTGTATGACTCCTTCCCAAGAACACTGTCAATGCTAGGGGTATGGGTCCTCTTTTCATGTGCACATTTAGACACATAACTAATGGTCAGTTTAAACTAAGTTACGGCTTTCCACAAGGAGGGACAAGGATCCTACTAGCACCTGTCTCAAGTATAGCAGAAAGCATGAGAAGGATTATGTCCAGAGTGCCACAGCGAGCTGGCCATCCCCACGACTATGGGTGAATTTTCTATCACGGAACACAGATTCCTCCATGCCAGAGAAACAGACCAGGTTACTTCCAGCACAGGAGCTGGAACACCAGGTGAGGAATCTGGCAAGAGTGCTTCCAAAACACTGAGGCCACTGAGTGGGTCGCTCACTGAGATGTAAGATATGTCATACAGGACCTGCCCAACATTCTCCAGAGCAAACAAATAAATAAATAAGCCAATATCTCTCCTCCCTTCTTCCTTTATATATAGATGCAATAAAGGTATATCATGGACATCCACCTGAGAAATGATAATTATAGTTTGGATATCCCTGGTAAAGATATCTAAGTAATATAAAAGCCTTTGTACAGGACAGCAAATTTTGGTGATGTGTTTTTTTTAGAGGAAATGTGCTAAAACAAACACTCCTAAAAGAAGTCAGATTCTTTTTTTTTTTTTTTTTTTTTTTTTTGGTGGAACCGGTGACTGAATTCAGGCCCTTGTGCTTGCCAGGGAAGCACTTATTCCACTGAGCCATCTCCCCAGCCCTGAGAAGTCAGATTCTTCCTGTGTCTTCAAATATTTCTTTAATACTGCTCTGTGATTTCTGCCTATATGTCATGACAAGGCAAGCACATTTCCTGATAAGACCTGGAGAAGGGGCCAGGCTTAGAGTGAACATATAGCCTCAGTCAGTCAGCCTGGCTTCAGCTAACAAGACAAGAAGACCTGTCTGTTAGGTTTACCTGACTCTTCTGCAAGATGCAATACAGAAGAGCCTTCTATCTTCCCATCATAAACTGGATCTAAGTGGGCATGTTATTTCAATTCAGGCTGGGCACGGAGAAGAGCCCTAATTATGTTGATAAGCCTGCTTGTTAAAGAATATGACAACACTGTTTAGGAGTATTAGGCAAGACCAGTAGGGCTACTATTGTAATAGCTAAACAATAAAATAAAACTTCCTTTACCAGTAAAATACTGCAGAAAAAACACACACTCCACCTCACTGGACAAGAATAAACCACAAAATAAACCTTAGAGAAAGAGGCCCCATGGAAAGAAGGAGAAAACACAGCCTAACAGGAAAATAGACTTGCATCCTGTATCATAGTCAGGCCTGACCCCACACAGACAGGAATGCTTCTTCACTGAGAGCCTCCAGAAGGGCAGTGAAATTATTTGTTTGAGAAATTACACAAAGGTAAGGGACCTCAGTGCCGGACTTCTCTTGAGCACTTTGTACAAACTCAGTGTCTTCTAGTGGCAACTATGGAAATAGAACAGAAACAATGAAAGAATCCTAGACTCAAAGGAAAAAATGTCCCCATTCCAGGCACTGGCTGTCAGTAATGAACTGCACATTTCAGAGCCAGTCCTGTGCAAGTGCAGGTTCTGGGAGGTTAAAGAAAGGGGAAGATCAGAGGACAGCTACACCCCCGTTTGGTCAGGAAATCCATGATGTCCTCCGTAAGACTCTGCAAGAAAGCAAAGGACGGCCAGAACATCCTGGCATCTAGCAACAATCACCCAGATTCTACCAACACCCAGGAACCAGGTCAGAGCACATGCAAACTAAAGAATCAGGATCAAAGGACATCAATTTTATGCAGTAAGCCTATACAGGTGTTAACTATCATTGTTACCATTTTATTATTTTTTATATTTTTATTAGTACATGTTTATATTCCCTGTGTGAAGCTGATACACATATATAACACATCTTAATTTCTATTTTCATCCCCCTGCTCTTTTCTCTCTTCCCTTTCTTCCATTCTCTGATCCCCTTCACATCTGAGATCTCTCACCCTACCTATTATCTTTTATTTTGCTCTCTATTTAATTCATTATTGTTTGCTATATTTTCCCCAACTTTTTATTGTGGTAAATACAGAATATGAAATATGACATTTGCCTCATCAACTTGTACTTTTAAGTATTTCTCTAAATGAAGATGTAACTGGGTCAGGTCAATTAATTTCTTCTTGTACTTATGCATTTCCCACCTGCTTCACAAAGGATTTACGATAGCAACCCATCCTTATTAAGAATGACAGATGGGTATATAAACCCCTCCCTGAAATCACATGACCAGTTACGAGAGCAACTTCCTCTTAAATCCCATTGAAAAAGGATCTCACTGCAAATAAAGAACATACCGAAAATTGTAGAGGATTAAAAAGCCGCCTAGTCCTTTGCAAGCAGAAAATTCCCCATGAGGGTAAAGCATGGGCAATGTTTTCTCCATCCTTAGCATGTCTGGAGATGAGTGAAGACAAACACACCTGCAAGAGTTAACCTAACTATACAAGCCAGATGGTGATAACCTCAGAAGAAGTAAATGGGGATGTCTGGAGCTCCCAGCACCTGGAGGAAAGGGAATACACTATGTTAGGGCCGCAGGCTGCAAAAGAGCTATGCAGACAGCGAGGATGGAACCAGGCCAACCCTAAACAGGCAGAAACAGGTGGGGGTAGGGAGACAGCCACAAAAGGCAGACTGTGCTGGGAAGAGGGACACAGGCCAGGCAGCAGTAGGCAAGGGAAGTGGCGGGTCAGAGACTGGCAGCATCAAATGGAGAGGCTGAGACTGTTTTTCCCTGCACAGCACTTTTGTGAGTAGGCTATAGAGCAATGGCTGGAGGTCTTTTCCTCACCCAGTATGTTCAGTTTACAAAACCTTTGCCCCAGGTCCTCAATAGCGCGTAGGCTGGTGTGGGAGACAAGGAAGAACAGGCACTGTCCTTGTCCTCAAGAAGCCCACAGGGTCCAGTGTATCACAGAGGTCACAGCTATCAAATATCAGTGACCTGGATAAGAAGGCTGAAGAGGACACAAGATTGGGTAGGGTTACTTACACCTCTAAAAATAGATCAAGGTTTCACAATGACTGCTAGACCAGAGACCTGCTTAGCAGAATAGAGATAGGCAACAGATGGAATACAAAGACAGACTTCTACCCAGAAGAGAGCAGCTCCTCTCAATGTTGGAGGTCACTTATGTTTTTAGATTTCAGCAGGTAGCTTAGCTGTAGTTCATGCAAACAGCAGAGATGGAGCAGCCAAGTGTTCACAGGCAGAAAAGTTCCTCAGGAATAAACAGACCCTTTAAAGAAAATGGAAACCTAATGTCCTGCTGGAAGATCTCAGGGATGCAGGAGGGAGCAACACGTGAAATACAGAAAAGGGTGACCAGGAGCTTGCTCACTGTATTGTAAGAGATAAAGAGTACTGCTGGTGATGCCATGGGACATGAGCTAAAATTACACAGAGAGTTCAAGTAACTATCAAAAGAGGTTTCGGACTTGGAAAAGCTAAGAACAAAACAAATATAAAATGTCACAGGTTAGAAATTTTAAAAGAGAAAAAGAAAAGGCAATCATCTGATTTCGTAGCTATTGCTTGGTAGAGGTAACACTAGTTTGGGGTATCTATACTTCCTTTAAGATTTGTTCAAATTTATATTATGAAAATTTCCAAATCTGTTTACTGGTAGATATGGTATAATTTGTACCCTTACCTCAGCTTTAGCTTTAATAATGATCAACCGTCTGCTAATCTTGTTTTACTATGCTCATTATTTAATTGCTAATTCTAAAGCAAATCTCAAATATCCTTGCATTCCAATGACACTCCCAAGGTCCTAACAGGTCTCCACTCTACCATGTAGCAAATCATTTGTGGGATAGTAAAACCAAGCAGTATATGGACTGTATCCTGCCAGCTGCTCAAAGGTTCAAACAAAGGAAGCCAACTTAAATATTAACTTGAGGCAGCTAACCCAGCATGACATTTAATTGTCATTGAGAAAAAGGCTCATATACTTAGCGAGTATACACTGCATGCCAAGCACAGTTCTTACCTTGTCAGGGACAGTAGGGAACAAAAGAAAATAAAAAAAGATACCTCTCTTATGGATGCTCCTACATTGTCAGGTTCTCAATTTTTATTTTAATTTTTGTTTGCATTTTTTTTTTTTTTTTTGAGGCAGAAGCTATGTATTTGAGAATGGCCTTGAACTCCCTGTGCAGCCTAGGCTGCTGCCCTTGAACTCCCAGTAATCCTCTTACCTCTATCTCCCAGGTGCTGGGATTACAGGTATGTACCACAATATCCAGCAAAACATTATTTTTAAAAAGAAATGTATCTGGTACAGGGTCAACAGGGTCTCACTCCATCAATCGGACTCGTAGTGATTCTCCTGTTTTCAGTTTCCCAAGTGCTAGGATTATAGGCGTGTGCTGCCATGCCCAGTCTCAATCACAGGCACCCCAGGGGTGGGGCCGGCATGGCACACTGGGGATCCAATATCGTAGCTGTTACAATAATCTTAATTTTAGTCACTCTCCTGACATTAGAGACCTACTCTAACAAAGTCACAAATTAGTTTCAGAGAATTTCAGTTTCTATTCACCTTTATCTGATAAACTGAGTCATCTTTTAAAAAATGACATTCATAAATTTGTTGACACACCAAAGAGACAGTTAAGTTTCTGGTTCTCTAAACTTGTGATCATACATTCTAGTCAGTAATAAATACATCCCTAATTTGTTATTCACAAGATCTACACATGTGTACTCTGCAAATATTTTCTGACCATCAAAAATCAGAAACACAAGTTTACAAGAAGGTACAAAGTATCTATACAAGTTCTAATATTTTCACCCCCATCCTCATAGGTGGTCTGCCTGCCCCCCAACCCAGTGCAAACACACGCCATTTTGGAGAACACCTCTTAGTCTCCTGAGTACCACCAGCAGCTTCTCTAGTAGCCTACCCAGCTAGAGTGGCCATCATTTCAGTCTCACAGGCAACAATGCACAATTACTAACTGAGGCACAGTGCACACTCGATGCACCTATGTGGGTGAATCAAAGGGCCTCCCAAAGATTGTGCAAACAGACAACTACACCAAGCTGCAAGAAAACAAGTTGGGGCTGGGGAGATGGCTCAGTGGAATAAGTGCTTCCCTGACAAGCGCAAAGGCCTGCATTAAATATCCAATTCCAACAACAACAACAACAAAAAAAAAAAAAAAAAGGAAGAAGAAAAGGAAACAAAGGAAGGGCAAAGACATTCCATCTAGCAAGGCAAGAGTTGTGAGGGAGAAGCCCAGGTGCTTCTAGTGACTGTCACTGGCCACATGTGAAAAGCTAGATGGCCTAGGCCCACTCTCTTAGCAAGAAGGAGCATTAAGGCCATGGGTCACATCAGGCCCTGCTATGGGCTGGCCTTGTCTGATACAATGCATGATGACCTCACAGTTCACTCCTTAGCCCACAGGCCAAACACCTTCTCCTTGGCTGAATTCTATACATGTTATCACATCATCAGACTTATTTATCACAAAAGGACTCACAAAAGGAGAGAAAAACACATTGGTGCTGTCTTCCTTCAGGGACTGACTTAGAACTTATGGGCTGCTTGGCCACATCATTGGATTTGGTTCTGTCCTGAGATACTTGGTGGACTACTTGACAGACAGGGCCCTGCCTGTTTCATGTGCTGGGACACCTCAGAAGCTGGCCCGAGGCATAATTACTGCTGTCCTACACAAGGAACAAAAGACTATTTGACCATTTCACTACTGGCACACAAGGTACACTTCTAAAAGTACAAATACCAGGTAAATGAAGACCACAGTACAGTTATGTAAGATTATCTAGAATTTGACCCTAATCTCCCTTCCACATCCTGCAAAGCCCAGTCACCTGCTTCTCAGTGTAATTGAAACTACATGGAAAGAAATCCCTCAAGTGTATTCCTAAATACAAAGTTCTTATGAGTGAAGACAAAGGTTTTGTTCCAGACATTTTCGATACCTTAATTTTAGCTAATGAGCATAAGCTAGGCACAGAACATACAAATTTGAATAATACAATGCATACTACTGTCAAGGGCCCTTTCTATGAGACATCTGTCCAACTCAATATATTCAACCCTCAACCAGTCATCGAACCGTATGAAAGACTTACCAGCCCCTGTGTTTTGTTTTTAAATAATACAGAGATATTTTCTTTTTTCTTTGTATTTTAGGGAAAGGTCTATAGGGTGTTCAGGGTCTCACCACTAGATCAGACTCATAGTGATCCGCCTATAGCCTTCCAAGAGCCCAGTCTAGCCCATGTAAGAGCTACTGAAACCACAAAAAGGACAATGACTAGTAAATTCTCCTACATGTACAGATGTTAAGTGTGCTTGAGGTGTTTGTGTAAGAGAGCAAGATACTCAAAAACAAAAAGGACATAACAGTTAAAAGTGGGGATTTAGTTAAAATATATAAGAACCAGTAGGGACAGGCATCCACTAATCTGAAAAGACATAAGCTACACCACCAGAACAGGGATCAGAAACTCTTCTGGGTGAAGCGTGAATCCTTCAGTTTCTGAATTAGAGTTAGAGTACTTAGAGAGCAGCCGTTTGTCAACTTGTATGGGGGTATTTCACTATTTTAGCTATCAGTATAGTTGCTCCAGCTAAGTAACAGTAACTTAGGAGTCCAGGGAGTGCTGAAGTCTGAGAGAAAGGAGACTCAATCTAGGAAAAGCAGTGGTCTGAGGAATACCAGTGGGATGAGGAATAGCACTGCAGATGGCCTGGGAGGCCCTTTCAGAACACAGGGCTGCCAGTAGGGCAGGCAAGGCAGCACATGAGCCCAGTCTTGGGGTACAAAGATCCTTCAAACCTGTGCCGCCAGTGTGCGGTCCTGAAGTTCCACTACATGGTGGCTCAGGAAAAATAGGAGAAGCAGCAGGTAGAAGCCAGGTTATATGAGCCCCAAAGGCAAGCTAAATAAAGACTCGGGGCCTTCTAGATGGGAGCCATGAGAGGATTTGATAAGAACTCCACTTCAAAAGAGCAGTTACCCTCTCTGCCCCAACTCCACCCCTCTTTATTTACCCAAAGGCCCTCAGTGTCCAAACTGGAGGTAACAGACCTGGATTAGGATGGTGATAGAAAGAGCAAAAGGGCATGACTGTGTATTAGACAATATTTACAGTCACTTAGAATAAGCAGAAGCTTCTGACTAACTGGATTTCAGAACCTAAGGACAACACTGTGGACCTTGAACAGGCATAGAGCTCAGGCCATGTGTGTACCATGGCCAGAAAGAAAGGCAGGCTCTACAACCCTGGCCAAGTCACCGCTTCTCCCCAAATCATGGTTACACTATCCCCAAGATAAGTTAGTAGGGCTATTTTGGACCTTTGATTGTTCTAAAAAGCTTCCGAGGAGACAAGGGTAAAAGAAGGGTGTGTTGTGATCTGGCATGCCACACATAACCCTCTATATGATAGCCCTATACTGTGCATTCTGAATATTCACAATTCATCCTCTTGTCTCCTTACAAGTTTTCAACATGATTCTAGAACAAGGTCTATTAAAAGCGCCTGCTAGGTTCAACACAGAGGACAACCTATGTGCTATGGTAAAACCCATCTTCTATTTAGATAAGTGCTGCTCAACTATCTAGGCTCAGCCTAAGCTCCTGTTCACACTTGAAATACATGCTCTTCCTTCTGCACACCCGATACACTAATCACACTTCTTGACACTTCTCCTAGTTTCTAAGACCAAGTTCTAGAATAGGCAAAACCTCTTACTTTCTAATTACCTAGAAAGTCACAGCTGTGTAGTAAATAATCTCATCACATTGAACCAAGTTGAACAAAAATTTATCTTCTCTTTCAGTACTCTCGTGGTACAAAGGGAAAATTCATGAGAGAACACAAATAAAGACAAGGAATACTCAAAGAAAAATGACATGGGGAAAGGAGACCCAGATCTGTCCTCTCCTGCCACATGCTAGATAACTGGAACTCTCCAGACCCTCTGGACTGAGAGCCCTTGCAGTTCAGACAGTCAACAAAGCCAAATACTTAGGAGCACAGACCCAAAAGCCAGAGTGCCCAGGTTCAACTCCTGAAACGGTTCTTTAATTTCTGAAACTGTGTAGGCTTGGGCCTGCTTACAGGACAGCTAAGACTTACAAGCTAGCACACCAGGAGCACCAAGAACAGTACCTTGACCTGTTTGCTGCTGCCAACACTTCTGTGCCCACGTCTGGCCCAGTTCATGTTGCAGCCACCACTTTGGCAGCTACCACATAGCAGACAGAAGAACTAACTCCTCTATAGCTTTCTCTGGAAGCTATTTGCTTAATAAATGATATTTTGAGCATTTTGACATCATGGACATAGATATCTTTCCCATAACAAACCTGAAGAAAACATGCAATTTTCTAAGGCAGCTAAAACTGTGTAAACAGACAGATAATACATTTATCAAAGGTCCCACATGAACAGGGAAATGGTGTTGAAGGCAATCTGTATTTCCTCCTCTGATGCCCTAACTTCTTTT
Organism: Ctenomys sociabilis; assembly: GCA_004027165.1. Classification (NCBI taxonomy): domain Eukaryota; kingdom Metazoa; phylum Chordata; class Mammalia; order Rodentia; family Ctenomyidae; genus Ctenomys; species Ctenomys sociabilis. The sequence continues at coordinate 63,086 of PVKA01009922.1, forward strand.
AGTTTATCTTTCCAAACCATGAAATTCTTTTTTCAACAGTTTTTCAACAAAATATGTGAACCTAAAAAGTACATTAAATCCATTCATTAATAAAAATATTTCAAATCATTGTCACTTTTACGAGTTTTAAAGCAGAATGTGTCCATGTTTTCATAAAAAATAAACACATCTTTAAATATACAAGAATGTTTGGCAAAGTGTTCTGAAACAAACAGCTGTCCCTAAATATCTGAGAAGAAAGGAGTAAATAAAGCATATCACATACAATGCTGCCATATTTAAAATTCCTTTTTTTAAAACAAAGTAACAACATGCAAAAAAGTTCACAATTTAAAGTGCTGAATGTAGACGCATATTTTAAAAATTAAAATTAAACTGTCAAAATTGGTATCTTCAATTAACAACGTATGAATTAACATTTTTAAATATGTTTAGGAATAAAAATGATTGGAAAAAATACACCAAAATGTGATAATAGTATTTAATTTCTGGATGGCCTACATTTTTTATATTTCCCACACTTTCTAAAATAAGCATATAATATATAACATATTATATATATATATATATATATATATATATATATATATATATAACATATCTTTATGGTATCACTTTTTTAAAATAAAAAAGAAAATTGTTCTGATTTAGATATCAGACAGCTTACAAAATTTTACTTAAAACTTGAAGATCAGAAAATAATTCATGAGAACTCAGCCCAGGCCTCCATATGGAGCCACTAGTTTTGAAATTCACATTTGTAAAATAGTGAATATTCTGAGACAGGCCCTACAGGGACACAGGGTGCTTACCCAGCCCCAGCTAAGTTTCTGTCCAAAAGTGATGCCCCTTTGGCCAGCCACACACCAAGGAAGGCACCACTCTACTTCAGATCCTTCCTCTTGATTACTCAAAGGTTATGAATAACTTAATATTGTGTTCTCTCCCCAACATAGTTAGGAACTTGTAAATATCATGATGAAAAGAGCCATTACGTGCTAGCTTTCTCTTCTTGCTATCATAGATCACCCTAGGATTTCTTATGCATCTACATTCAGCATTTTATGAAGACAACTTAATGCCAAAACTGTCTCTACTGTGTAGTTTATAAAGTTCCGAAATTGTTTCAGACCTTGTGCGTATCTAATGTGCTTAGAAACCTGTCATAGCAGGAAAAAAGGATGTACTTTGAGACCATAATATGAAGCGAAGTAAATTAGACAAGTTCAAGATCACATGGTTTCTCTTACATAAGAAAATATATAAAGGGTACATAAAAGACAAGATACTAGGAAGAGAGAGCAAGAGACAGAAAGACAGAATGACTGATTGACTGACTGACTGACTACATTCCAGTATGGTCAATGTTTCTAAAAGCATACCTTGACTTAGTACGATTGTCTTACGTGTTTTATGTTTTTTGCCTATTAGTCTGGTTGTTATCTGTGCTCATGATAACTACCTTTATAAGGACTTACAAGATAAATAAAAGAATCTGATACTGGCAACAATAACAACAACAACAAAAAGAGTAGTGGACAGGAAGAGGAGTTTTTAAAACCAAGATGGGTTATGTGCATGTAGCAATTCCCCACAATGAATGTAATCACTACATCTTATAAACATGTACTGATAAAAATTTAAAAATTTAAATAAAAAAAGAAAAAGAATGAAAGAAACCCCTCATAGTTCTAGCATGTTGAAATAATCTCAACCACTGGCAACTTCAAGTCATCCCTACTGACTGGGAATTCTTTTCCAGACATTAGTGGCAAAAGAACTTTATGTCCCTCACATATTTGTGTAAGCTGGACTGACGACCTTCAATAAAAACAATGGTACCTCATAACTCCTGACTGACTCCTTCCCTGCCAGAGAGTAAGATTTAGAGAGGCCTTCACCTAGCCACAGCTTTGAGCAGCCTTAAAGGAAATTCTTCTCTATTTTGTAGCTTTATGCATTGCATCATCCAAGTTGGGTGACAAGAGACAGGAAATGCAAAGAAATATTTTAAAACTTGCACAATAAATTCAACCAACCTTAAAAAATTAAACACTCCTCTAAAGTTACTGAGTACAACTACCAGGAAATTATCAGTATTCCAACAGTTTTACTCTTTCCAGAAGAACAAAACTGGAAGGGAAAGAGAATTCTCCAGCCATAAGTAACAAGACAACCACATCCTTCCCAAAGCCCCTCCCCTAAATACAACCATATTTCATAGCACAACCACACCAAAATGTCATAAGAACTAAACATTACACTGAAGCATGGTGGTATATCTCCAGTTACCCCAAATCTGATTCAGAAGGAAAGAGCTATAAACATGACCTGTGTGCTACAGATAACCTGCATTTGTCACAAGTCACCTCTTAAATGTCAAGAATTTAAAAACTCGGAGACTATTTTTAGTCAGGATGTCTATAATAATAATAACAATAATAATAATAAATACCAAAATATGTCTAACAGAGACAGGAAGGAAAGATGTCATAATACTTATAATCATGAAGGAAAGATAATTTTTGAAAAAGTCTTTTCTAGTTACAGCAAATTCAGAAAACATCTTTAATATGCCTACATTATTTTAAGGGGGTAGGGGAGAAATAGGTGGGCTGCTTTAGAAGATTTTCTTTTTCCAGTCAGAATGTATTAGCTCATGAGGCATTTTAGTCTAACGCAGTCTTTTCACAAATAATGAGTCACTCTCAGGCTAGGGAAGGGATTTTCCCAGTTGAGCCAGAACGAGAAGAAATGTCTCTGACAACCTGGTCCTGCTTGTTTCCCACAATAGCTCAGTGCACTGTCTTGCTCCTAGCTGATTGGGTCCCTTAGCTCACCCCATGCAGACCATCAACTCAAATTTGGTAGTTTTTGGTCTACATAACCTGCCTGGTCTACCTGAAAAGATCGACCAAGCAGAAGTTTTTGGTTGACATTGGTGCCTTCCTTCCTTCCTTCCTTTCTCTCTTTCTCTCAGTCTCTCCCTCTCCCTCCCTCCGTCCCTCTCTCTTTTTGTCTAAACTGTTTTCACAGAAGAATCACCGGATGATTTGTGAAATGCGTCAAAAAATTGTGAGATTCAACTGATTTCTCTTATGCTAATCAGAGATCAGTAATTAAACGGTCTTGGTCCCATTGCTCCAGATCCTCAGATACCAAGAAGCAGTTTTAAAGTCTTAACCTTGACCGTGGATGGAGTGGAGAGAAGGTTCACACGAGCTGACACACGCAGTGATTAGCTGGGACGTCTGTCTCTAGGTCCTAATCCACGTGCTCGCTCAAGTCACCGAACAGCACGCTGCAAGGTGATAGCAGTTTTGCT